>JAULBU010044462.1:0-13924 GCA_032358235.1 Odonthalia washingtoniensis | reverse complement strand
ATAATAATGATCACGGAAAAGAAGAAGGCGGGCCGTCAATATGTGAAAGTATCAAAGGATGGGATGCCGAAGACAGTTGGGATGGGACGTATGATACGGTGACCACAGAAGGAAGAAGGGAGGAAGACAAGCAAGCTGACGAAGAAAATTAATTTGAAAATGAAACATGCATAGAGTACGGAGGAACTATGTGCTATTGGAAGGAACTTGGAGAAGAGAGTTTTATGAAAACGCAAATGGATATAGAAAACAGAACGAAAGCAGGAAATTTGGGAGAAACGAGTACAGAAAGTGTGCTTATAAAACGTATGTATATGATCGGTATGGGGTTATGAGGAAAGGAAACAGAATTCAAATTCCCCGGTGCATTCTTGAAGCAATACGTAAAAATTGCCGAACAATGTTTGTGCATATTTGGGTACCAGTATGAATAAGTTAGTCATAATTGAAATGGGAGGGAAGCATTTTCCAATGTGGAAGCCAGTTTTCTGCGATTATTTCTCATCAATCTATTTACATTACCTGATTCCAAGTCTAATAACGTCTGATGTAAACGTGGAAGATGTTCGAGTAGGAGTTGACGACTGTTGTAGAGTGAGAAACAATTGAAATGGACTCCGTTCATGCAATGGTGACAACAATAAATAGATGTCCTTCTTTTGTTATCCTTGCAACATACTTTATACTTTACAACGAAAGAATTGTAAGGATCCCTTTTTAGTTGTTTCAAGAAGTAGATGACTTGATACATCATCTCATTCAAGAATAAGTGTAGAAGTTGACGGTGATCGCCTTAAAGATATTTTTCTTGCATTAATTTGAGCTATGGTGTGACAAGTCCTTCCGTAACTCTTCGTTTGAACTCACAGAGGGGGATGCCAATTTCTCTATCACCACTTTGAATAAAATTTCATAAACATACTCCATTTTGTATAGACGCATCTAAAGGGAAAACATGTTCATTGATACATGTATCTTTTTTCGAATAATAGGATTTGTGGGTCTCTGATGGTCAAAGCGGTAAACAGCAACAGAATTTATGAACATATTTTATGTTACTATAATTGTCGGTACATGTATAATTGTGCAGTTAACGCTTCCTGTTCCCATCCATCGCTCCATTGGAGCTAAACCCTGCACGCATAACACAGAATGTACAGACCCTTTGTCAATTTCCAAGTTTTGAGTACCATCAAGATCATTATAATAAAATATCACCAACGCCCTGTCTTTAAATATAATGTACCCTGATTTTTCTGCCTGAACTTTACCACCCCCCCTTATCCCGTCCTTGTCAAATGCAAGTACTAATCTCCATTCACCCCGTTTCCATGTTTTATTTCTTCCATAGCTTTTTCACCATGTCCCTATTTATTCCATCTATATTATTGCAGCGTACGGTACCGATGACTGCAATAACACCATCAGTTAAACCCAATAATTCCTTGGGCAATACGTGACGGGTATAAACATTGTCCATAACCGCAAGTCGTTTCTAATTTGGTGATCTGTATAACTGGTTTTGATACCCCAGGAGGAAACACGAAAGTGCAGATGGGGATGATTTCTTGACAACACGGTCCTTAAAAGTTCTGTCATATGGTCTCCTTACCTGCTTCAATGCATTTGCATGATTTACGGGAGGGAAAAAACCAGTTTTGTTGCCACTATTGTTGTCCCAAAAGGTGAATAAATATGGGAAACGTCATCCCACAACCGCATAAAAGCAACTACCAAATATAACCGGTTTGCTCTTCACGTACGATCGTGCAGCCGTTCTTACACGACATCTACCGGTGTTTTCATCAAAAGACGACACATCTACTAGAACGGCAATTTTTGTAGCATTCTTTAGAAAATGCTCCAAATGCTTTTGGGAATACCACAAAAGATCGCATACCGCGATTGCATGCTCGTAAAAAGGGTAGAAAAGTAGATTGCTTCTGATCTGTTAAAAAGGCCTGTGCGACATGACCCGTTTGAACTCTTAGTTCCCCATGAACATTTTTTCCCCCAGTAGTTGGTAAGCTCGTTGAATTTTTTGAGTGTTGTAGCTACCTCCAGCCCGGCGTACGCATCCATCTCTTCTTCGCTGATTTAATTTATGTTCTCTCTTTCATTACGTTGCTGCTCCAACCCCGTACGCAGATTATGTATCAGTTATTCATAAATAAACGGTACAATCCAACCTCTTTCCCCCCATCATAAGCGCGACGTATGCAATGTGGCTGCAATAAATGTAGATCATACAGTAGAATCCATTTTTGTAAGTACACATTGTTCGCGTACATGCGCTTGTAGTCTTTCTCATCTACATTTTTGAATTCAAATTCTTCGTCCACGTCTTCGTCCAAGACCTCCCCTACATCCCCAAAGATTTTCTCTCTCACGTCATCATCCTCTACGCCTTCAGGAATAGTTTGCAAAATAGGTATGTCCTTTCCAATACCGTCGTGCACTCCCTCATCTCCGATACCTGGTCCGTCCATCATGTCACCTCCAAGTGCGACTTCATTTTGTTCTGCACTTCGACCAGGTGTCTCGCATTCAATTTAGGTATCTTCCATTTTCAGACTGCTTCCCGTTTGCCCCATCGCTGTTGCTACTGGTACGTTTTGTAAAAAAGCGCACACCTCTGATATTTCATAATACCCTACTAGAATCTTGAAAGAATACCACGTGTACAGGCCGAACTCAACGCCAAGAATAAATCAATACAGTCCAAACCTGTGGCTAAGAATCAATCAATAGGATATTGACTTGGCCAATTAGATCTCCTCAACTATTTCATATCTCAGACACTCATCATACCTTTCGTCAACTCGTGACGTTATTCTACCTTTCATAATTGAATACTCTACAGTACACATTTCGTTTTTTCTCTACAATACCTTTCATAATTCGTGTAACTATTCATAACATAATTTCACTTACATTTTCTATTTTGAAAATGTCCGTTTCTATGACCGATACGCAGAAAAAGTCACTCTTACAATTTATTCCCACATATCGTACATTACTCAACAACAATTATAGGCCTCTCATTTCCCGGACTTACGTCCACTTGCCCAATCACATACCGTTTTATTTCCCATATATCAGATATGACTGGCTGCACCTAAAAGAGTTAAGGACTGCGAGGTGTATGTCAGATTTTGAGCCAGGTAAGGATAAATGTTGTCCCAACGGAAAACCATCATAAAATTAAGGGTAATTTAAGAAAGCTGGGGTCATGATAATTAAATAAAAATTGGAAAGATCAGGTGTTTCAATATTGATTGACACATTTTTGAACGTTATTATCGTTCTGAAATAATATGAAACGGCAATAAAATATGAATTTTGAAAATTCTGGTTGTGCTAGTTCCATCTGCATGACGTGCAGATAACGGTCAGAAAAAAGAATACTGTGACTGATATGAAAAAAATAGGGAAAAAATCTCCCTATACCGTCATCTCATTTTCAAACATTGGAGACGAACATCTAGAAATTTGGAAACAATGTACACCTTGTAGAGAAAAAATATCAACTATAGAGGAGTGGCGAGGTGAAGTACGGGAGGAAGAGCTCCATCCGAAGGGACAGGAAACGGGAATGTCAACAATTTTGGTGAACGAGATGGGGACATGGATGCGTGGGATGAGAGTGGGACAGCACGTAGTGCACCTCAGTCAAATGGGCCAGTTTTCGGTGAAAGCGATGGGGAATGTGATGGAACATGGGATGTGAATGAGAATGTTCGTAGCTCATCTAAGTCAATTATGCGAAATGAAAATAATAAAAATAGTAGTGGAAACATGGGGGATGCGTTGAAGGACGATGTTGCAAATGATTCTAGTACTGAATCAGATTCTCTTTGGCATATGAGCATACCGCCTGAAAGGCGTGGGGGGTGCTAAAACCTGACAAAAGTGCCATTTACATCCATGTTCGCGGCTAGATTAGAAGAAACCGCAGTATTAGTGTCACTAGTTGTATCTATGACAGGATTCGAAACTGTTACCGAAATCATCATTTCCTGATGATTTGTCATTTGGAATGGTAACGAATATCATAGATCCCTGTTGGTAATGTGAATTTCATGTGGTCCACATGCTATGCTTACTGTACTGACCATGACCGATATGTGTACATGTATTACACATGCAATGATGCCGGATGATTTGTCATTTAGATTGGCAGGAAATTGATTACATAAATGTATAGATTGTGAATGTACAGAATTTGGCCCATCTATTCCATATGAAATGCTTTCTGTATTAGAAAAGAACGGTATGTGTACATGTGTGACACATGCAGTAAATGAAAATTACTGCATTGTTGCGAAAATATTGAAGAAATTGAATTCGTCCAATAGGATGCCATGATTTTTTCCAATTATAGCTATTTGCACACGAATTGTCGCACATAACTTTCGCCATTTCAAGTGATTCGAAATCACCATCATCACCACTAAAAATACGAGTGCAATGAGTATTCCCAAACATACCGTTCATCATTTCATATAAACCCCAATCACAATCACCACCACTACAAGTACAACTGTAATGAAGCTTCCAATAAAGTTTTTACTTCATTCAATCTTCACTCAGTTTCAATCAATTCAATTATAAGAAAGGTAATTTGACGTATTCCATGTGAGTGTCATCGTAGTAGGTAAGATACCTAATTAGTACAAAACATAGTTCTTCCATGTGAATGTCATCGTCGTAGGTAAGGAACCCAACTGGTACACTACATAGTAAATTTAGGCACAGTTTGCAATTGTCTAATCCGAACATCGCCTAACGGTTTGCAATTTTAAACAGCGCCCATTATTTCACCAGTGGATTGCAATTCAGTGAAAATTTTCCCACTAATAAATGATGGTACGTTTCAATTATTATGATAATGTAAATGACTATGTGCATTGCTCACGGTATGTAATCAACGACAACGCACACCATAGAAGTCACAATTCTTAACTATGTTGTAACTAACGTTTTGTTTATAGTCTACATTTTTGATTATGTTATATATGTCTTGTACAAAGGGAGAAAGTAGAAACTTGTTGTCTACATGTAAAGATCTTACAACAATTTACAATAACAATTTAACAAATATTACAATGAAATGGCAAATGCACGCCATAGAAGTTACAATTCTTAACTTTTTGTTTATCATCTACATTTTCGTTTATGCTGTATACGTGTTGTAAAAAGGGGGAAAGTAACAGCTTGTTGTCAACATGTACAGATGTGACAACAAGTTACGTTAACAATTTCACAAATTTTACGATGGAATGGTAAATATCAAATTTTATTTTCAATAACTGTTGATTCTTAATTCAGAAACAAACAATTGTTCTACATGTTGAGGAAAACATCAATTCAGTAAAGAAGAAAGGGTTGTAACAGCAATCACGTAATGGAACAATACAGGCAGGAAACAACAATATAGGCAACGTAATTTCGTCGTATATCTACCAACATGTATGCTACTTTTGGTTGATTATATAGAATTAATATTCAAGCGTATTTAGGAATTTTTTTTCACCTCCATAAATATGTTTACGAACATTAATAGTCCAGCAAATAGCCCAATTAGACTCGACTATGAAATGTGCGGTGAGCAGTTTAACAATACCTACGAGAATAGTAGTACCTGCAGTGGCCAAGACATGCAGAAATAAGCGTATCGACACCAGAAGAAAAGGCATTAATGATAAGGATGATAAGAGCTTCCATCTCATTGAACCCGATGAGGAAGAAAAAGGAAACATTGAGTTGTCTGTTTTAAAAATAGGTACCATGTTTCACAACATGTTTCCAATTTTTAACACTCCAATTGTGTGAGATAGGAAACAACAGTATAGGCAACGTCATTTCTTCGTATATCTACCACAGATTGTGATAAAATTTGCTGTTCAATACATGACACATCGCACTTGTACTGCGTCCACTTTAAGTAGTGAATGAAGAAAGTTATTCAATGCCAAAATTACACTTCGTTGTATACGGAATGGATAAAGTTATGCAAGGTCAACATTACATGTCGTACTTTTATTTTACTTTAAACTGAAACTGAAACTGTAACGGTAACTATGACACATGGTGCAATGACAGTATTGTGAAACTACCACATTTACATTAAGAACTGTCTTCGTCGTTGGCCATCTATGATATCTTACACTCTTCCAATGTCGACACACATTTCACTTTTCAAACTCACGTAATTCTTCCTTTCATGCTCAGAACCTTTCGGAAATCTTCATGTCCGTAGAACATCTTCGTTGACCAATAATCGTTCTAGTCATTTAACTTCAAGATTGATGCAGCCATTTCTAAACCGACATATATGCATATAACTCCTCACTTATTATTGATGATACCTCCGAGGATTGGCAATTTCTTGCCATTTTGCTATTGGGCCACTGCCGTACACACTCGAAGAATGACCGGTGCATGAACATATGGAAAATACCCAGTTCATTCTTAGTTCTATATGAATTTGTAGCCGCTACGTTTTGAATGACATGTAGTTTCGTTTGGTCGACCCACTTCCGTATATACTCTATTGTAGTGTTCAGTGTTGTTATCTCCGCCGGTTCCAGTTCAGTAATTTCAAAATAATCTTCGTAATATGCATCCTCTCCCTCTTCGTCTCAGCTGCCTGCTGCCTCATAGTTGCACTCCCCTATGCCGTCTCTTCAGAAATAGTTCAAACACACCTTCAAAATTTCTGCTCTTGATCCTTTCCGTATCGCGTGTTGCAGTTCAAATTGTAAATTTTTCAGTCAGTTATCCTTCGCTTCCCAGCACGTTCCTTACCTCACCGTAACGAATCGGTACTGATGCTTTGTGTTTTGTTGGATGTTTTTCAATCAGCTAGTCATGATTATTTCGTAAATTACCACAAGTATTGACAATGCTGTCCCAGTTCTTGTACATTACTTTCCAAGTCCATTCTGCACTACACAGAACACTGCGATTTTTTGATTGCGAAAATTAACGCATAATCATCATTTGTTCTGACACAAAAAACGTTCATGTAAAAATAAAACATCCCTGTCCCCGATACACTGTACGTCGTTCCAGTTGTACAGTGAAATGTTGCTCCATTTCATTGGCTAAACGTCAACCAACGGTGAAGATATTTCCATTTCAGCCACTACCTGCACTCTATGTACAAAAAGCTCATGAGCCAGATAAATAATACAGTACGCAAGTTATTTCAGAGTTCATTTACTGTTCGCATGAAGATGATTGAATTTCCTACACAAGTCCGATACCACGACGATTTACCAACGGCCTATGTTTCTCTCTTAGATTTTCAGCCATTTTTCTCGCCGTCCTTAAAGGGTTAATTTTCATCGCAACGGAAAACCGTCATATAAGTAATTAAAAATATAGGATACACCGTTCATCATAATTAGATAAAAAATGCCAGAAAATGTTAATTGATGTGAGTGTTCAAGATTGATGGAGAAGAGACTAGAATCTGCTCCTTACTTTTCTACATCGGACGTTTTACTTATGTATAAAATGTACTCAAAAAGGATATTGCAACGTGGCAGTATATGGTGATGTACTGGTACGTGTAGTGATTCGAGGAGAATCCATAATGGAAGGTGAAAAGGGCGAAAGAAAAATAGAAAAGGGAATGTGAGAAAATTATGCACTAATTTTCGAGGAGAGTCCCAAACTCCTCCGTTCTTTCGAGCTTCATGAAGGGGCGGGGTTGAGCTTCTGGAGCAGATGAATGTGGTCTGAGGTGGGAGAGATTTAGTCAATATATCGGCGACATTGTCTGTAGTAGGTACGCGTTTGAGATCGATCACTTTTTTGTGTGGTGCCAGTTGTAAATGATGGAACTTGACATCGATATGTTTCCCTCGGCGTGTTTTGCGTTTATGGGAAGCTATGTCGATGACACCGCTGTTATCTGTGAAGAATAGCGTTATTGGCAAATTTTGTAGAACATCTTGTGTCAACAGACGGATCCATAGCGTATCTTGGAGGGCTTTAAAAGCTGCTACGTATTCAGCTTTGCAAGTACTCAATGCTACAGTTTGTTGTTTACGGGATGACCAAAGTATTGGCGAAACATAGGCCAAGTGTATTACGGCGGAAGTTGACCTGCGGTCCGTCGATTCGGCATAGTCAGAGTCTGTAAAAGACTGTAGAGTTGATGCATCGTTGTTTTTATGGAATGTGATGCCGTTGTTCTGAGTAGCGTTGAGATACCTGACGAGATGGTGGAAGAGAGTTAGATGGGTTTGAGTAGGTCTGGTTACTAATTGTGCTAGTTTACTGGTTGCGAAAGCAACATCCATTCGAGTTCCGTCTGCGAGATATCGGATGTCCCCAATACAGGACATGTATAAGTCCTTCTATAATTTTTTTAGTGGTGTGTCAGCGCTTGTGTCGTCATTTTCCGGTTTGTGCGGGAGAGGTGTCTTACGTGGACTGGAATTTTGTAGTTGTAATTTTGAGGCTACTTTCTGGATTAGACTGGGTTGGGAAATGACAATATTGTCCTCGTTGTGTGTCACTGTCCAGCCTAGAAAAGTTCGTGGCATGCCAAGGTCTTTGTAGAATATTTAGTGCGGAGGTGGCAATAAATTGGTCATGTCACTGACTTGCTGTCTGTCGATTAGCCACCAACCTATGTAATCTGGGCTTTGCTATGTGTATCGCAAATTGGCGGTAACAGCAGGAATGTCGTAATTCGTAATAATGGTAAGTTTCGAGCTAGGTTAATCGAACAATAATCGGTATCCTTCCCAGATCGTAGAAATGCAGCTATTGACTTAATCCTTACTACAGTTAGGCAGCGTTACGAGGTTTCAGTCTAAGTCACTTGAAGTGTCCTTGTCGATTCGAATCGCAATTGACGAGGAAAAACTGGCACGCGGGTTATCGCTTGGGATTTTACCTTTTTCTCTCGCACTGGAGATTAACCAGCCTCGGCGCGTTTAGGTTGGATTTATCCTTTCCTGATGGCAATTCACCTTTCGATGGAATTCTTTGCAACTTGATAGCTGTCTGGGTTTTCGTAATAAATCTGCCTTTCTTTATTGTTTTTCTTTTTCCCCGTGACGTCGTATCTATACCGAAACCATGGATGATTTCGATTTGGAATTATTTGTTACACGTGTAATATCTACTGTAGGTATTTGACAAAACTCTGTTGTAGATTCTATTACATCCTTGGATACGTGTAAGCGTACTGTATCATTCGTTAATTGAATGATCTTTCTTCACATGTGTACAACACTGTACGTGCTGTGACGCTGTATTTTCTGATGGTTTGTAGGGTGTTGTTGTCTTATATGCCGGCCACCCTTTCTTGGGTTTTCGTCCCATATCCTTTTCTGATTATTTTTGTCAGATATTATATTTCTTAAAGGGGTCTTGTCATCCCCTTTCTCCTCCTGTCGACGTACCATATCGTCGTCCTAACTTTCCCGCCCCCTCTTGTTATTCGTAAACTTTCTCTGCCTCGCCCCTTCCCTTGCTCACTGTCGGCTTTCTACTTCTTCCTCTTCTCCTGCTCGTAGTCGGCTTCCTTTTCTCGGCTTCCTTCTTCTTCCTCTTTTCCTGCTCTTCGTCGGCTCCCTTTCGTCGGCCCCTCCTTCTTCCTCTCCATCTGCTCATTAAAGTCATTACCATTTCCCTCTATCTCGCTCTATCATCGTTCTCCCTGATCACCCTTTCCGGCACTCCTTTCCCCTTTTCGCACGAATTTCGGCATCGAAGTTGTTACTTTGACACTGTCCAACATTTACAGTAAGATCCTCCTCCCTCCGCTTGGGCGGCAGGTAGATCCTACTTAAGGTTACTTGGACGTCACATCTTTTCAATTTTAATAAAGACAAGCAACTTCGAGTCTAAACCTAACCCCGAAACTTGCCTTTTGTCAACCATAACGAAACCCTTTCCGGCTACGATAGGACCTCAATCTCTCTTTCCAGAGTCGCACATCCGCACCTTACAAGAACGTTCATTTTCCGACTCACACCACGTCGTATTCGCACCGACCGCCTTACGAGCGCGTGAAGATCAATACGCACCCCACCAATCTACTGCCATTTACTATATTACAATCTCTTTCTTTTTCCCTTTTTGGTGAAGTGTAGGCATCACACGAGTTACTCGGAACGAAGGGTATCGAATTCCCTTTAGTGCTCCATTTCCTCCTCTGTTTGGAGTGCATTGCACCACAACTGGTCTCCCAGCCTAGAAATCTCTCAGGTGGCAATAGATAAACACTTTACAAGACAACAAAATGAACAAAACAAAACGATGGGAACGACGAAGCCCGGACCAAGAAAAATACCGTCAGTCACCAGCAGCCTACCCGAAGGTTCGCATAATGCATCTCGCGTAGCTTTGATAACTGTTTAAGTGGACAATCCTGCCCCGCTCGGTGGACAACTCAATAATGAGGCAACCAAACAGCGCATATGTGGTGAATAATCCGCCGACCTCAAACAACGAGTAACAGTCTTAAAATACCATCTGGAAGAGGAACTTACCCGCAAGCCTGAATGTGAGGAGAAATTTAAGAAATTCTACGACGAACTTACCGCTATGAAGCAAGCCCTCGCCGAGAAAATGCCATCTCCAACGGAGTCAGTAGCGGAGGCCGTGAAAATCTTACGTTCAGTGTGGTGCAAATAGTTTTTGGACACGTGTTTTTCAATGACTTTTCTCATATTTTCTTTTGTGTAGAGCCACATTTTTTAGCTGGATTTTCACAATCGCCATGTGTATTTAGGACGTTGTTGCCCATTGCACTGTACCGATGGCTCCTATTTCGCTATCTTGTGCTGTACGCTCCCCACCTGCCGTTCTGCAGCAAGTGGAGCCTACTTAAGAGGTTTTTGCGTGCGCCTCCGTTCAATTCTAATAAAGACAAGCACCTTCGAGACTTCAATCACCCCCAAACTTGCGTTTGTCATCTAATACGAAACTGTTTCGGCTACGGTAACACCCAGTTACTGTATATAGTGTTGGTTACACTATTTCAGCGATAAAAATATTCAGTTTGGGACATGATTTAATGTAACTTACACTATTTAGGCACTTACACTACTATTGTAAGTGCGTAAACAGTGTATTTAGTAAATAATGTAAAACAGAAATAGTGTCAGTTACATCAATGATGTGACACGCATCTAGTGTAAGAGAAATTATTTATTTCCTACGAATCCCTGCATTACGTATATCTGTTATCCTTTCTATTAATGGTGAACAACCAGTTCATTTCAATAAGGGTGTTTTTCCATTGAAGTACTCACGGTGCATATTATCAATATTCTGAAGGTCGGGCGTCAGCTTGGACTCCTCCCATAGTCCGTTTGTGTTTAAAGGCATACCCGTAATTATCATGGTGCATATGTGCATATAAAATACCATCAGAATCTCTCTGTTGTTTTACCTCCCTCACAGAGTCAGCGGCGAGACGAAGGAAGAAGCTTCTATCCGGATTATCAATTTTTCCAGAACTGTCCTTCCACTTTCCCTTCTTAATTAAGTCCATCCTGTATCCTATCAACGTCGTGTCCATACCACATTTATCTTCTGGATGATGAATGAGTCACAAGGTTATATTAAATACGTCGCATTAAGAGGGAAGTAGGAAATACTTCTGTTGATGGTTTCACAGGCGCTTTCCAATTACTCCGTTTTGTTATGAGCACTGAAATTGTCTAGAAACAATGCTCTTTTCAGTCAGTCTGGGAGCGCTGTAATGACTCGACTTTCCCGAACTCACAATGGCATAACGACGGTATCCATCCATCCTTTTGAGCCCGTTCTATACGCGACCCCAGGCACATTATCTCCCACACCACGCATTAGGTATCGTCTTTCCCTATTCTTAAAGACCGTAAAGGGAGGTTGAATAGATGCATCACGACCTCCACTCAACCTCACCAACATCATCATGCCCTCACCGCCCGAAACTACATCAGCAAATTTGATCTCGTACTGTCCCGCGAAACCAAGTGTGCCGCCATTATCAACATTAATGACGAAATGGGTGTCATCTCCGTTGCTTAAATCACATTCATCCACTTCTCTATTTGTCAGTATTCTTTTCAGCACCCCAAGGTGTTTCGCAACAGAAATATCAATTTCCATTTGTATGACAGGGCTGAGACAGTATTTTCCGGTATGCGCCCTGCTTACGATACGAAATCTATCAGCAAAAGGCTGAACCCACCGCTCATCTAGTTTCAAATGTAAAGGGACATTTGTGCGCGGGTCGATCATATTGCCACTGTGTTCCGCCTTTTCTCTGTGTTCCAGGGTGTGTATAGCCAACATTCGGAGGATGCGTACATTGTATTTTCCCCAAGATTTCGAATACGATCGAATTCCTGTAGGACATGAAGGTAGAGTGCGTCAACCCACGCAGACCAATAGTGTAACTTACAGTATTTTGGGTTTCCAAAATAACATTTAAAAAGTAATATTTGGAAACCAAAATTAGAGTAAGATACACTATTTCATTGCTTACACTATATGCAGTAACTGGCTGTAAGTTAACCTCCTCGTGCGTGTGAATCGTTCAACCTCGCCTTACAAGCGAAATCCCGGTTCGGCGCCTATCGACCGCAACTATTCGACTGACGGTTCCCCTCGCCTTACCAGCGAGCAACTGGAACGACTTAAAATAGTATCCAAGACCTTCGTCTGTCCCGATCACTTCCCTCCTTTCTGAGTGGCACCCGGACCTACGGAGGACTGTCGCCGCGACCTCATCCATCTACCGCCACCTTCGACGTTACGATCTATCCCTCTTTTTGATGGAGTGCAAGAAACAAACCAGTTACTCGGAAAGAAGGGTCTTGAACTCCCTTTTATACTCGATTACCTTCTCTTTTCCTGGAGTGTATTGCACTACATTCATATGTCAACTCACTTGTAAAGCGCGGTTCGTCGTAACAACAAAACTCGATCGTCGAGATGGAACCAAAGATCAATATCCCCATTTTGGGTCAGGAAGACGGACCCCAGCGTTTACCCTTAACGTCTCAACGGGTAGCCATGGTATGTCGTGGTACATCACGTCTGATAAAAAGAAAATCTCAAGAAGCCCGATTGCACCGTTCTAACCCATCGGTCAGATCTGGACGTTTGACCGAATACGATTCCTAGTCGTCCGAAGAAGGTGATGAAACCACGTCCTCGACCCAGATATAATCGATCTTCCCGTACCGTACGAATGCAACCACGACGCCCGAATAAAGCGACAGACGGAAAATATCTTACCAGACGACTGGGTAGTCCTTTGCGTGGAACGACGGGATGACCGGGAACACCCCACAAACTGTCTGCGATAGCTGACGGACCCTATAAGGTTAATGATGTAACAGGAATACAGATAAAATTGAACGACCCGACAGGTCGGTTGAGAGAGTTTCGCGATCACGTGTAGTCCTGTAACCCGAGCCACGCACTCTAGAGGAGATTATACCGAGCAGCACAACAAACCGGACGAACCGTATTACTTCATAAATTCAGCAACCAATACCAATGGATGAAAGTACGGGTACAGTTGCGCAAGAAACCGCTGACGATAACAGCAACTCGCAACAAACCAAGGATGAACAGACGTCACCGGGGGAAATTGACCCACACTATGAAAAGGTGAACAAAGACCAACAGTCGGAAGAAACAGAAAAGTACGTCATCGAACGGATAGTGGACCACGGCATCAACACCAACGAAAAAGCACTCCAACGAAAAAATAGGAGAGTAAACTTACAGAGTCCGGTGGTACGGCTACACACCAGCTGAGGATACTTGAGAACCCATCAGGCACCTCCCAAGGAATAAGTTAGTGAGATACTATAATATGAAGAAGATTGAGTTGCCTGCTCATATCAACAACTCAATCGCCGACTAGAATCGGCATAAATAATCCCCAAAA
>JAULBU010044451.1:0-13926 GCA_032358235.1 Odonthalia washingtoniensis | reverse complement strand
TGTAGATTTTTTCTTCAGTTACCATCCATAACCATGCAAACACTGTAGTTTTCTGTATGTAACCTACACGGACCCCCAAAATTCGCAAGGCCTAGTAGATGTGACATCCTCCCCAAAATTGCGCCTCTTGAATGTAGGTATTCAGTTCCGGAAACATAGATGACCGAAAAGATACCCTCCCCAACGGAGTCCGTTGGGAAGGGTATCTTTTTGGTTAGAAATTGCATAATCGCCGTAAGCTCTTCGTGGATGTTTTTTAACTCCTTCTCGAATTCGGGCTAGCGAGTGAGCTCATCTTCCAGACGTGTTTTTAGGTCTGTTACTCTTTTCTTGAGGTCCGCGGATTCTTCGCGGCAAATTCGTTGTATGATTTCCTCACGATTGAGTTAGCGAGCTAACGGTGCGGGGGCGTCCACAGAACCGGTTCTTGATAATATGCGGGAAGAATCATGATTAATGATTACGCGATCCTGCAAGTAGGCTACCGGTCACAGATCTAGTTCTTCTTAAGCGGGGCTTCGGTATGCCTGTAGTAGTCTTATTCATCTTGAGTCAATTTCCACCTAGTTAAATCTAGGCTGGGAGACCAGATGTAGTTCAATTCACTTCCAGACAGGAAGGAAGGAAAACGGCACTAAGGCTGTTCGGAGTCCTTATTTCACTGTACCCCGTGTTGACAGTTCACTCTGCCGAAAGTGGAGGAAAGATGAGGGGCGAATCAAATAGATGGCTGTCGTCCCGGCATTTGTAAGACGCCGATGTGGTTCTGTGACGACGTAAGTTGGTTGGATGAGGGAATGCGCCCCGAAACGGTTGTTCGATGATCCAATTTGTACTCTGTAGGGAGGGAAGTCGTTGGAGTGGTTACCCGTGATGACGTGGCTAATGGTCGCCTGTTCTCGTCCACGCTTGTAAAGCAGTGGGATTGACTAACTCTGGCGCTGCGGACGTTCTCCCATAGCACACGGATCTTTATCGTCGCGATGAATGCAAGTTCGGGGGTAGATGAAGTCTGAGAAACGCTTGTCTTTATTAGAATTCAAGAGAGGCACACGAAAAAACCTCTTAAGTAGGCTCCACCTGGTGCCGAATGGCAGGGGTTTGTACTGTACAAGGTAGCGGAGTGGGAGCCACCGGTACAATGAAATGGGCAACAATGTCCTAAATACAAGTTGTAATTGTGAACAGCCACACAAAAAATGTGGTCCTACACAAAAGAAAAAATTCACAAAAGTCACTAAAAAATACACGTTTCCAAAAGCGAATTGCACCACAATAATCTGAAACAAAGAAAAGTTGCAGCCAAAACGTAGCACGAAAAGATAGTTTTGGTCCAATATTCTTCCTATAAATCCACAATTTTACCATGTATTTGTTTCGAAACGGCAACACCCTCTTGTATCCCACCGTTTTCTTCTTACGCTGGTATGATTTCATCCTTTCACAAAATAAAAATCTCTTGACAGGACTTCCTTCTGTTTTTTCATCGTCATTTACTTTCCATTCCCCAATCGTATCATACTTTCTCTTGTATATACTGGCTAGCGCACTTCTAATATTTTTAACCTCTCCATGATCGCAATTATTTTCCACCACCTTGTATTGGAAATACTGAACAATTTTACTCAACACGTCAGAATTAGGCTGGTTAAAACCGTCTGTATCTAAAACATCGTTTCCCTGCTGTGAATCAGCGTTCATACAAAATTTCCTAAATTGTTTCCGCTTCCTTTCGTAAAGTCCCGCGCTGCTGTCCTTAACACCTTCCATTGAAACTTCTTCCACTTCAAGGCGACCCTTTTGTGGCAACATCTTGATTGTGGGCCAGTCCGCATATACTTAGACATTTTTCTTGTTATTTGCACTGGCTTTGTGCGATTTCGGTTATTGAACAGCTATTTCTTGTGAATTAAACTAAATTTTTTTACTGTCTATGTTTTCTTCCATTTTTCATGTAATCATTGTATGGTGATGCCTTACGAGGAAGAATGAAGTACTATAATTGGGTTTGGTTGATGGCCATTACATGAAATTGACGGTTGATTAACATATCTTGGAAAAAATATTAAATACAAGTATGCGTTTAGTATAGATGAGACTGATCTCATTGCCCAACAACATTTAGTCATAGGGACATAGATCGTAGCCATCATGGATAAATATGACAATAACCCACAAGACAAGAATTCATACCAGGCCTCAGTACTGAAACTTGACATTGGGGGAAGAATTACTTGTCAGTTCAGCACTGTTGACTTCAATCTATTATTCACCTCCAGGGCACGTGCTACAGTCTTTCACATTTTCTACTTTTCTAAAATCCGAGTGTGATGAATCATTTCTAGGACCTTACCAGCGCTTATAAGGTCCGACAGTGAAATCATTGCAATTTTATAAAATTGCAATGGTTTCATATTCAGTTTCACTATCATTTTTGAAATTTGCTTCAACAATCAATGGCGAAACCGGAGGTAAATTAGAATTATGAATTTCAATTTATAAATCCTATTTGCCTTTGGTTTCACCGGTTTATAATTCCAATTTCTAATTTGTCACTCGTCTACCATTTACATCGAAATTTGTCGGTGATTGAACAGAACTTTTCGCGAAAAGACAAAATTTTGTCGTTTTTATGGTAGCAAAATCATTTCAAAAAGAAAATGTATCTACGAATGTATGCTTAACGTACAGAAAAATCAAGCTTTCGACATTCTCTATTTTCAAACGATTTTCAAATGACAGGTGCTCTCTAAAACATTTATTCATTTATTCTACATACAGCCATTGATTTTGATACACTCAACAATTTTCAGTCTTTCAAAAGATTGGCCTTCATGCATTTTCTATCACAAAAGAACATCATATAACTCGAATGTTTCCCATCATTGAGGAACAGAAAACAACTCTCTCTTCATTTTCAACTCAATAAACAAATATCCATCTATATACTTCAGTATATTGGATATCCTATTGAAACTGTGATATTCTATCACTGGTGGGAACGACAACATTTTCACAAACGCATCGCCTACTCAATCACTAGCCTTCGCAACATTCACGCATACTCAATCATTCGCCTTCGCGGCATTTACGTCGCACCGTCATCCTTATCGAACTCTATCACTCGCCTTCGCAACATTAACGCCTAATCAATCACTAGCCTTCACAACATTCACACCTACTCAATCACTCGCCTTCGCAACATTTACGTCACGCCCTCATCCTTATCGAGACTCACACATTCGCCCCGCAACACACACGTCACGGCATCACCGTGTATCAATACGCACCTACAACAAAACGTGCGATCAACAAGGAGGTTGATTGTACAACCTTTGAATCCGTGTGTTTGGTTTCGTAAGAAGAAATAAAGCGACATAGACCAGCTGTAAACTATCGAAATGAAATTAAATTTCAAAATGTTGTGTGAAGTTGCAAATTAAATTTGCAAAATTTTTGCGACTTCACACAACATTTTGAAAAATATTTCAAATGATAGTCGTTTTTAAATATTTGTCATTGGAAATATATTTAGTACGTCACGTCAGTAGATGATAGTTTACTACGTACGTTTGGTGGTGTTACGTGGCGCAGAAACATGAAAAATGTCATACAGTATCATTTAGAATAATACTATATTATAGTGTAGAAACCTTACGAATTACAACTGTGGCTCGTCTTTTTCTTCAAAAAGACATAATACATAATAACATAATAATAAGGTGTCCATTTTCGTTTTTCATAAACGCAGGTCGTAAATTTTACATGCAAGGCTTGGATGTAACATTTACGACCTGCGTTGTCTCTGCTGACTCTTGGATTCCAAGCAGATGGTAAAACTGAAAGTCCAAGCCAGGAAAGAGCAGGAGCAGAAGCAGGAGCTGAAGCGGAAGCGGAAGCGGAAGCGGTAGCAGGAGCGGGAGCAGGAGCGGGAGCAGGATGGAGAAGAAGGATGGAGAAGGAAAGGCAGAATTGTTAATGAATTTATTGATTTTTAGGAAATAATTTTCTAAAAATCAATAATTTTCTCAATTATTGAGAAAACTCTCGATTTAAAATTAAATTTACAGTCTTGCTTTATATACAGTACACACTTCATAAAATAAAAATAGAAGCTGTAAGCAAGAGCAACTTAAAACGCGGGAAAATTCCTAAAATGTATTATTCAAACTGCTACTAATCAGAACGACGTATTTAATTTGCCCTGTCATGGGTGGTAATTCCGCTGTATTCAAGGCCCGTATTTTTTAATAATTTAGTTTTTAAAATTTTTTAAAAAAAGTGTAAAAACTAAATTGGCGTCCTCTGTGCTGGCAACCCCAATTTATTATTTTAATTATATTTTAAAAAATATATAATGGTGACAAACGACTTTTTTAAAGTGAACTTTTCGGTTCAAAATATTGTAAGGAGAGGGTGCCATGTTGTACTTAACTGTACTCAACAACGTTGAAGTAGTTAACGGTCTTAAAAGGTTCACTACAGTACTGCAACTACATGTACTGTCTTTTATTATTCAATTATTTTTGGGCCGTTCAATGAACATTTTGAATAACGTTGCAAATTAATTAGATTGTTTATTGTGGCCAGTAATAATAATATCATTAGATTGTCACGTCATATTTTCGCGAAAGCAAACCAAAATATGTAAGCGGTGTCATGACAGCAATGTCAGAAATATTGATCTGGTCATATTTTCATGCATTCATTGACACAAGAACAAGAATCATGTTTTGAAAATTCTCCCAATTACTTATTATCGCCAGCGACGCGGACGTAGACTTCAAGGACTGCAGATTCAGAATATATATTTCGGTACCATTGTGTTGAACGACTTAGCCCATAAATAATTCTTTATGTTCATTATTTTTTCAGACTTCCTCCTGCATTGTCAACACCAACCATTTTTCCAGAAAGAGAAAAGAAAAAAACGGTACTGTAACAGAAAACTTGCCATCAACACTAAACTAACTTTCTTTTTCTTTTCAAAATGATAAGCAACGTAATACTATCTTTCATTTTTGTCGTTGTTCTTCGCATAGGAGGTGCTATCAATTCAGAAAATCAAAATCACATTACAACGGAATCAGGTCATCAGATTCCATTACCACTTATCAGAAAACATCTTCCAGACAAACCTATAAACGACATTTCTTCTTTACTCTACGAACATAAATCGTCTTACTTAACGTCACTATCACTTCATCAGAAACTTCATCCGGAGACACTATCACCAAAAACATTAATACCAGATGTATCAAACGTAAGATATAGAATTAACAACGTCCCGTACACACCTACAAATGGACCCACGATTAGACTAAGCGACTCGCACGCTTTTGTCTACGATCATGTATCTGGTACATTATTAGCTGCATGGGGCCCTTCACTAAACCTAATCCCATTAAATTTGAAATCCCATCCTTCAATTTTTGTAAACCTACATAATGGCGATGATAGCATGAAAATTCAAGGAGTTTCACGCGCTGCTGCAGATATAACTGAGAATCGTTACAGGCCTAGATTCATAGCGGAACGTTCTTTATTCTTTGACTTGGGATTTGCTTTCGATTCCTCATTCTGTCAGTTGTATGGTGACGATGGACCGAATACAACACAAGTCGTGCACTCTACTGGCGTAATAGCTCATCAGATGTCACTTACTCCTATTGTGTCAGTACGAATTGGAGATATTATTGGATTTTGCAACTCTCCTCATGCAACTAACACCACGACAATAATAAACAAAAAGGGTGTAACTGTATCATCAACAGGTGTTCAGGATGATCCGTTCACACCACCACCTCAAGCACAAATCGATGCATGTTACAAAAATTTAGGCACATGCTCACCTCAACTTTTGAGATTAGAGAAGTTCAGAAAGGCATGGAAAGCAACTGTTGTTGATAGTTTATCGGACAGTGCTTATTTGTTAACATCACCTTCAAAACCACCACCTGGAGGTGTGGTAGGTGCAGCATGGGTTGCGTCAGCCTGTAGTGACTTTGGTTTCGGTTATGTTTTTGGAAATTATCCTGTCGTGCTCGCTCATGAACTGGGACATACATTAGGAGCACCACATGTCAATACTGGATTAATGCGTCCCCGTCTTTCACTTTCACAAGCCTCCCAGTACACACCAAAGTCATTGACTGCAATAGATACTTTTATTGGAAGATTATCAGGACAATCATGTCTTCAGATACGTCACCAGGGAAGAAATGATGAACTAAAATTCTCAGGTTTCACTAGATTGGTCAAACCTAGTTTGAATGGTGGAGTAATTGAGGGTACTGACCTCGCAATAGGAGCTGTGCGGCAGCATGGAGAAGCTACAGTAGTCATGATGCACTCCCAGAAATTTGCAGAAGGTGGTTCTGGTGTTCTCATCAGAGTGTCAACTCTATTTCGAAGTGTTGAACGTGGATTTCCATTCAGTTATAATACTACGTTCACCACTGCTTTTGTGAAGACGAGCCATATCGGTGACTTTTCAGCAGGTGCAGGGGCTGCAATTGCGGGATTACGAAATGTGGAAAATGATGATTTGGTCGCTGTCATGATCAGAAGAAGTACGAATCAAATTTACTATATTGTTGGATATAATATTTTGCCAAACGTTAAGAATGTGGTCAGCGGTGGATGGTCATTGGGCCGTAACGTCAAAATTGACCTTGGTGGGAAAGTTATTGCAATCGGTGCTGCTGCTGGAACTATGCGCGTTTTGGGAATGGTTGATTTAATAGTTGCGTACGTTGTTGAAGTTGAAACTGAGATAGAAGAAGAAAATTTAAAAAGTACCTCAAATGATACAAATGTGAATATTAAAGTGAAGACGAATAAGGAAGTGAAGGTTAGATATGTGATCGGTTATAATTTGAATGGAAGAAATGCATTAGCAAGAGGTGGATGGAGCAAGCCGGTTGAACTTCCATTTCCTTCTTCAGTATTGCAGTCGGCAGATTCAATCGGTGATATTTCAGTGTCTATATGGCGCACCATACCTAAAGCGGTTGAATCTACGGCTGTCACAACAAATCTTCTCTTCTCAATTTCACACAAAGTCTCTGCTGACACAAATGAATGGACAAATACTGTAGTCGTTGCAAACTCAGCACACACCCTTACTCGTCAAAAATTGCAACCATCGTCATATAAGACATTTACGCCAAGTCTCGATAAACAACGTGGTCCTGAACGTGTTACAGGTGGTATTGCACTGACACGTCTTCTTTCTGCAACATCACCTGTCGCAACATCAGTGGCATATCAAAGCAGATTATTTGAAGATGGCAGTACTTCCCATTGGCTTGATGTAGGTGATGGATTGCTCACCAAAGAAAAAACTATTAATCCTGGAATTCCATCCCAGCTTGCCTTATCAGTAGGAGAGGCTGTGATACCTAACGATGTGTGCGCTCAATGTTATTCGGGTAATAACATTGGCGCTTGTAAACGAGCCGTACGAACTTGTTTTGCAAGACGTGAGTTCGGAAAGTTGGAAACCGTGTTTGCAACGGTGAAGCAACAATTACAAGGAGGCAATGTTCCGACAACTCTGAAAACAAATACCCTTTTCTGTACAGGCTTCCATTCAATATTCGTCTTGAGCGTGTCTACATCAAAGAAATGTGAATGGGATTCTTCTCGTACATCTATCATTGCAGAAGGTTTGCGTTTTGGTTTACAGTCAGAACTGACAAAGGAATCTAAAGTATTAGATTCAAATCTCGTGATTGTTGAAAATAAAGCGAGTCAAAAATTGAAGGAGGTGGCTGGCGTCACAGGTATTGGATCACATGGTCAATTTATTAAAGATAGCGTCAAGATCTCATATTTTTTCTCTAGAGGTTTACGTCGTCAAAATATTAATCGGGCGCTGAGGAAACTAAGACAAAGAGGTGATTTCAATTCATTGTTGAGCGGGAAAAGAAGGATTAAAAGAGTTAAAGGCAAGTTATGGGTCATTCAATTTTTCTTTAACCAGAAGTTTCTGTTTCAGCAATTAAGAGACACTGCTAATGGCGTTGTTCGAGGGTAAACATTTTACGTTAAAACTAGAGATGCCCTTATAGGGACTAATCGTGATTTTTTCTATTCTTCTTCTTCTGAGCTGTAATGTATATTGAACATGCCTTGTTCCTGTTTTCGGCATATCCCAATTGTTCTGACAGACATTAATAGAATTACTAGTAATAAGCCAGGTGTGTCTAATACTGCACCAGAGATAATTATAAATATAAGAATGGTAGTTGACATGTAAACCACATAATATGTATTAGCCTAATATATAGTAGGTAATGTCTTATTTATGTAGAACAAATATTGTGTCATACATCATAATAATTGCCTTGCTTTCATGGAACAATTCGTCCACGCCCATGATAAAAAAATTCGAGAACACAGCGCATTCCCAAATATTCTCCTGAGATCTGAACAATTCTTATTTGGAATTTATTTCGGTACTTTCAAAACCTGAGGAAAATTTCAAAAATTCACTATGAGAGAAATGTGGAGAAATGCAACGCGATTACATATATCGTGCCAAACACAATATAATTTGATTTCAAAAGAATGCATTTACAAAATTTAAAAATAAACTTTTTACATGTTTCTACTGTTTGTGTTAACAAGATAGTTCTAGAAATTTTATATTCCTCCCCTTTTTCTCCATCACTGCTCTCAACAAACTTCCCATCCTAATCAAAAATTTCAAAACTTGGCAAACAAAAACAATTGGATAGGAATAAAGAAAGCGAAAAGTCTATCCCAACCCACCAACATAACCGGAAAATGCCGACTACCACTGCTCACTGTTTGTGTAGACGATGTGGCCAGTACCACACCTGCCCCCGCTCTCATTCTCGCGAACGCCACTGCCATCAGCATCCTGACAAACGTCATTCTCGCGACCACCACTGCCATAAGTCTCCTAACAGACGTCATAATCACGACCACCGCCGTCGTAGGTCTGCAAAAAGAGAAATTGTCAGCAGCAGCCTCACAGAATCGTCAACAGCTTGTGTAACTCAACGACCCGCCAACTCTTCATGTAGTTCAGGCATACATTCCCATTCATCTAGTGGCAGACTCTACCGAAGCAATTCCGCACATGCGCGATTTTGTCGACAGGATTCGTTAGTTTCTTTAGACAATGACGACATTCTTTCACGCCCATTCACAGCACGACCACAGCACAATCCTCTGACTAATATTTTTAAGTTCCGACCTAATTAGTCACACACTAATTCTTACTCTCATTTCCGTACCGAAATATTCGATATCAATGTCTCTCCCTCCATTCATCGTACCACAGATACAGTGACGAAATGTGTTCGAAGCTCACATTTATGCAAGCATGATCACGTATCAATATCAAAGAAAGTGGCGCAGAAGACAGCTCAAGTGCTTGACTCTTTCCACCTCTCCATAGACACAAATGGATGGATCATAAAAACTGTGATTCCAGAGATACTACACATTCCACACACTCATATCTCATCCATAGGACACACGGAAAACAGAACGAGAAGAATATTGGAAGAACCATACATTGAAAATCTGGTTAAGTATAGCTCGAACACGGGGTGGTATCATCAGTCGTCACAAACTGCCACCGAATTACTAATAGCATTGACTCATTTCAGTTATAGTTGGAGTGAATGTAAATTGATGCTATCCAAAATACATGCAGCTGTAGACAGCGATTTCAAGGTGATCACGATTACATCGGCTGGTATTCTGTCCAAAGATGGTGGTGTTTACGGATGTGAGGACCTTGGACTAAGGGGAATTCGTAACATGTTTTACTGGCACTCTTGTAATAGATATTGTAAACGGCTTTCCAAGCCCAGTTGTGTCGACAACTACTATCATCCAACAGAACGTACTGTCCTGAAGCTCGTTTGATGATTTACATCGAGTATGTGAGCGGCTTTGTGGTATGCTACGCTTCCCAGGCTATGTTGTGTGATCTTTATTTTATTTACTATTTACAATCCTGCTGATTTGTTGGAATTGTTAGGTCTTCCAGTTTTCGAGTAACGGAAATTTGTGGATGCTTCTGAAGTGGTTCTTATTGTGATGCTTAAGTGTTTAATTTTACCTTGTCTGATTTTGTTCCTATCTGTGGCAAAGTATTGTCCTTTCTAGTTACCTGGTTATTTATGGTCTATATTTCCTGTCCTATCTTTCTTCTTGCTCAGTCTATTCCCTAATACCTCTAATTTTCTTCCGTGCGGAGGGTTTCATTAACTTTTCCAATATTTTTATCTTCTTTGAATTATTCAATGAATTTTTTACGATTACGTTTACACGTTTATTAATTATATTTTGAAAGCTAATTCCAAGATGGAAATGATTTTTGGTTTCAATGAATTATGACGTTTTAGCCAGCGATGAATAACAAATTATTGATTTAAATAGTCAGGTCAACGATTTACTGGTTTATTTTGTTACGGACAAATCAATCAATTGCTGAAAAATCATGAATCTGCTCTGGACTTCACAACAAGGACTTCACAACAATATTGCAACTTAGCTCTCGGAAATATCCACTTTGCTCATGAAATATTTCCCGCTTGATATGCAAGCCTATTTCTTTTATGTTTCTGTTCTCCTCTGGTTATTTTTAGTCAGTAACATTGCTTTGCAATATTTATAGACATGATATAAGCGATCATGCCTATCTATGTTTAGCCTTTATTTTAGTTGTTTTCACTGCCGCAAATCGGCATGTGTTGTCTTTGCTTTTATCTGTGTTTAGCCTGTTTTAGTTGTTTTCACTGCCGCTCATTGGCATGTGTTGTCTTTCCTTTTATGTCTACTTAAACCTTCGCTGAGGCGAAGTTTTCGTCTCAGTCGAACGATAAGAATTAAGCAACCAACCATCAACACAACCCAATTCAGTAAACGCTTTTTCTTGGTGGTTCGCCGCTGAGTCCCCGATTCCGTCTCAGCTTCAGCTACATTTGTAAGTCCAACTCTATCCTATCAGCGTAGATACTGTACGACTTCACCTTGTTCCCTCTTCATAGTCCCAGCTCAGATCTACCCAACTCATCCGACCTCTACTGTACTCAGCTATCGATCCTGTCACGCTACCCTGCTATGTTGTGCTCAACTACCCCCAACCTGAAATTTACATACACTTAGACTAATAACGAAGCCCGGAAAAAAAGCCAATATCTCCAGTTAGCCTCAGTGAGACTAATTGTCTAGTGAGACTAATTCCAGAAAAATTTATATAGTTTCACCAATACTAATTAAAGACTTTTAATTTAGTATAACTTAGTAAACCACCAAAAAACGATTTTTTTACACTCAAAGAAGGAAGTCTTTTACACTCATTACTTTTTCGTGCTCCAATAATGGAGTTTATTTATTCAATTCTGAGGTAGCAAATGGCCAAATTGGAACTTTAAGGGTTACACCCATGTTCGCATTGATTGTAAAAAATATGTCTTAAAAGATCAATTCCGTTTCAGGTAGAAAGACATAGACTATTTGACTTGAATCTGTTAACGTCACCTTTTACTTTTTCAAGTATTAAAATACAGTATTAAAATAGCAACGTTACGACTTTGAAATCAATTGTTAGTTTATCAACTCTTCCCTCATCTCCAGGAAATCATCCACAAATACATCAAGCACTTTAACGGGGATCCGGTACCGAGACTAGAAAACAGTTAGTTTAGTTTATTCTTATTTTTTGGGTCATATTTTATAATGTTTTTGGGGGATTTTTTACATTAAATCAAGCCTCGATTTTCACTTTATCTCCTCTTTTTCCATCAAAACCTAGGATCCGGAATTGTTCTCACTTACAGTAATTTGCTACTGAGACTAATACCCCAGTGAGACTAATTGAATTAATCGGTGTAAACTTTCACTTGGCCCAGCCAACTGTATCGTCTTTTTTGAATAAAATTAAATTGGTGGGTATTAATTCGGGTTTAGTTTCAGCGGCGTGAAACTATACCCGAAATAAAACCGGATTACATAATAATCATAATTACAGTCTAGTGGGGATGCGACAAATAATGTCCTCTTCACTGTATGGAGTACAATTATATTCGAAACTAAACCAGCTAGAGATGCCGTAAGAGCATCTAGAGGCGACGTAAATTCGATTAAATTTATTGTACATACAGTAAAATGTAGGGAGTTTCGGCATCCTCAATTGGGTGTAATCTTAATCTCGAATATTTTTTTATTGGGTTGAGTTTCAGGTTGAGTTTGAGAAAGTGAAAACTCAGCCCGGCAAGATTACACCTATTCAATTTTAAGTGAAATTTAAAATACACCTGGCCCGGCCAGGTGAAAGTTGAGTTTCGGAAAATTTAATGGTGGCCTGTATACAGTTGGGTACAGCGTAATACACCTCTGCGCTCGCCTAGTTTAGGGTATTCAGTACAGTTGGACAAATCATACCATCTGTACATTTCATTTCAAAACTACAATGTATGACACTACGAGCTCAATGCTCTCATCCCATTGGTCACATACTTTATACACCCATAGTACAGAACGTCCGACATACACTGAGAAAAAATTGGATACTGGAGATGAAAACACGAAATCCAGTCAAAACAAATTCAACAACACAATAGTTTCGATTATTTGGGTTTTTTTTCTGTACTTCAAATTTTAATCGAATTTACGTCACCTCGAGATGCTCTAAAACCTTCCCGTCCTAAAAGGGTTGAAGTGTTCGACGAAAGAAATAATCTGTATCGATTATCTTTCTTTCGTCGATCTTCTCTCATCACGCAAAGTGGAAAGGTTTTGAGTTATGCATGCCGGTTACTCAATTAATTATCAACTAATGAAAATAAAGAAGACACCAATTCCTTCAGGCCACAGTCCCAGCTACCAATTCATTGGATTCTCGCCTTTGAATAGTAAAGCCATATTGGGAAATCTTCATTACTCCTCGCACGAAAATATCGCCCCCATCATGTATGAAATTTGGCTTATTTTCGTTTCCTATTTCTACGGAAAAATTACTTGGAAGGCCATATTTGTAATTTTCTTCATCCTCTACGCGGATATAGCAGGTCTTTTCTTCCATTTCTGTCCACTCTCTAGAAAGGTCTTCGGCATGGCTTGAAAAAGCAAGTGCCGTATCGTTGGACACTCCAGGTTCATTTCTGAGTTGTCCAATAGCTCGATGAAGTAGGATACGGGTAGCTTCGCTGCTGTTAGATATTCCATGAAGGAAAGAAAATAGAGAAACGCTGACAACTAATACAATAAATGCAGCCTTTGTTGACTCCGTAAGTCGATGCTTCACTGTTCCTACTGCACCATCAATTTTTTTCTTGACTTTACTATCATTTACCAAATTAATTCGGTTGTGTAATCCTACTTCTTCGAGTAAGTAATACGTCAGAGTATCAGTTGGTTTGCTGTACTTTTCATTACATGTATCATTATGACACTCTCTTTTGTATTCGTCGGCAAGAATATCATCTAGTACTTCCTGTGCATGTACTTGGTCGTCAAATGGAGGCCAATCCTCGATAAATGTATCTTTTGTAATCAATTCCAAGTGGAATCGGGCATGAATTGTATAATTTTTAAGTATACCATTATCATTCTCTTTAAGAGTACCACTGAGTGTTCGAAAGTTACTCGGCATTTCTGCATCACCCGTGATAATATCAACACAATATTGCCAACGTAAAAAACCATATGAATCAATTCCTGAGCCAAAATTTTCAGAAATACTTCCAGAAGACCACCGACAATTTCCCCGAAGAGTTACGTTGTCTCTATGATCTGCTATTCCAAGGTCTGGAATTAATATTGAAGTTGGATTATATGTCACGGGTACTCTCTTTGGAACAGTTTGTGCAATCAACCCTGCACCTAAAATGTCAGGAGCGAGTCGAACCAGGAATGAACAAATAATGAGAACGCACC
>JAULBU010044440.1:0-13927 GCA_032358235.1 Odonthalia washingtoniensis | reverse complement strand
CACTCACCTACCCATACATGATTGTTTCTCACAATCATGTATCGGCAGGTGGGTGTAATCACTATGAAAAGGTAGGCGTCTGCAGTATAGGTGACTTCCTTTTCACAGCAAACTATATCGTCACGTAACCTATGTTCTACCCTTTCACGCTTGAAGTGCGCAAAGGTGGGAAATAGGTTACATCATTCCATTTCCAAAGTTATGAAGGGAAAAACTAACAACTAATAACTAAATCTAAGAAGTATTAGAACAATTGATTCTATCCAACTATAAAAAAGTAGATAACCATTTACGACCCCACGAAGGCCAGGAAGTCATGTTGTGCTTCCCAACCTCCACAAGGTCGCAAACGATTTCCTACCTTTCTACACTTAGGAAGAAAAAATCTAACAACTAAAATACTGACAACTAATAACTGATAACTCAAACTATTTCTCACCTATCTGCAATTTGTGCGAATGGTAGTTACAATAATCATTGGCATGGGTACGAAGGGGATACAAAATTTTCGACAACTGATGCAAACATTCACTTAAATAGACATTTTACAACCATTGGATGTAAGTGGGATATTATTGTCATGGAAACCTTTTCACCTCTTCAAATTATCGGAATAGTAATCTGAACACATGAAAGAGTTTTTATAAATTTTCCAACGACGTGTTGACAAGCTGAACATGTACCATACATATCCAAATTGTCACCACGTCTTTGGATTTTTAAATTAATATCCTCATTATTGTTTTGAACGTGTCCATTAAATCACGTAACGGACATGTTACATTTATAATCTCTCACGTCAATGTTGAATATGTACCATATATATCCAAGCTGTCACCACCTCATTGGTAACTTAAAGTCATACGCTTGTAAAATCCCTTCAATTCATTATTGATTCCGATTCGCTAATGTGATTCATTGGTGTGAACGTGTCCATTACATCATGTAACAGACACGAAACATTTATAATCTCTCATGTAAATGTGAATGGCGCCCTTTTAGCTATTCAATATAAGCATTCATGACGTACAGTAATTGCATTGCTGGTGGAGTTCCTGCATTTCTCTTTGATATTTTTGTACTGCTGGCGGTCATACACGCACTACTGTAATCACTGTCTTTATAAAATTTAATTAAAAAGTGGTTACATAAATGACCACAATTGAGGCCCACATTATTTTCTATGATTAATTGTGCAACTGCACGTAAATAAAAAACAGTGAATTCCGGGCGTTTAAAAAATTACCAATTTTTGACAAAATGAAAGCCCAGGGAAAAACTTCGATGTTTGAATGTCCATGCTACGAATGCCCCAATGCCGGCGTTCATATCGATAAAATACATGAATGGTTCACTGGCACATCCGTACACTTTCACCGCTTGTAAGTAAGCATTCATCCCCAAAAACAAAGACTTACGAGAACGTTCCTCAATTGTTCGAAAATCTTTTATGTCTGAAGAAACATCCGGCCGGTTTGGTCTCAAAATCTCGCCGTGCACTTTTTTCTTGAGTGTAACGGATTGTCCCGGTCCTCCATTTGGCAGTCCGTAATTGGTCTACTCCATTTTTTATCTCTCATTGTTCTATATTTCATCCTTGCTGTCCTCAAGCGCATTTGGATGTTCCAGTCTGTGATTTTCCTGCCGCCGCTGTCCACCACCTGCCTCCCTAACATTTTCCCTTTATCAGTACTTACCAATCTTTGGTCTCAGTAAACCCGTTTCCAGGAGGGCACAGTTTTACCTGAACTACAAGGAAGTGTTTCGTCACAACAAGATGACACCATCTCTTCATGAATATATATGAAAAGTTATTGAGGTCTGGTGTTCCCATATGCACGGAGGAATTCCGTGGCCCCGGAACAGGTTTTTAACTGACGGTAAAGATTTTGATGACCTAAAAATACGCGACTGGAGGGAACGTTGCTCCACAGTAATTACGTCGTTAATTCACTTCAAAATTAGTGCGAGACGCCATCCCCTTGGCCATTCTTTATTCTAATTTGAATGTAAAGAGGACCGAAGCATATATGTACATGATATTTATGTTCCGAAATGTCCTATGAAGTTTGCAATGAACGGATAATTAATAACTTCGAACAAAAAAATGTTTCCAACTTTGTTGGACAAGGTTAAATTAGTTCCATTCATCAAAACGTAGAGTCTCCTCTTCTGAATATCCCGTGAAATGTATTTAGGAATATGCATCGACAATTGTAGGAATTTTAAAAATATTTGACATAGTATGTGGACAGACGGTTGGCACTCGTAAGCAAATAGCCAAAGAAGTTTTCCTGAGTTGTCTTGGTTACAGAGACATTATAGGCCCAAGAAATTCGGACGATCCAGGTGATACAAGTAGAAGAACTAAACAGAAAAAAGGTATAAAAAAGGCGATACAAAGTTCTTGATGATGATGATCGGGATATGGCATTTTGGTGGACATCTGAGTATGACGTAATATGCGAGGAAAGTTACAAAGGAAGCATGGTAAGAAATTTTTCTCAAGGTTCGGTAGCCTACTACATCTGAAATGTTTTATTTAACAACGAGGCAGCATTAAAGACATTGCATTAGTTTCAAAAAGGTGGCTCTTCAGGTGTAGATGCATGTAGTATCATGTGTTTAATTCGATTAGATTCAATTATCACAAGTATAGTATATTATTTCAAATCCGAAAATGGAGCTGGAGATAAATATCAACACTGTTACGATAATGCTACAGATGGTATGCCAACGGGCTATGAAAATAAAGATGAAATTGAACCATCACCCAAACGAACTGGAAGGGGCGGAACAAAGCCACTACAGTTCAAAAGAGTTTTAATGGAGTTCATGTCTTTGGCTGCTGCACAATTTATTAAGACATTTCTCAACTCATTTGAATATTCTTTGTGTAATGATACTGAACGGCTTGATTTAGAACTAACTATGGGGACGGAAGGTTCAGTAATACAGAAACTTTACAACTATAGTCGAAAACACATGCGGTGTTTTCAAAACCGTACTAACGACCATCACTACATATATTTAACGCAGGACTCATTTCAAAACATTCGTATCAAAAGTTCTGGGAAACGTAGTATATTGCTACATTATGCAAACAATAGATTTAGGAAAACCTATGGAAGGTATAGTAGAAGATAGGTTATTGGATGTCATCAACGACATTTATGTGGAAGAATATTATGATAACCCCATACAAAGAAAAAAAATCCGGAATACCACGGGCTGTATATGGAAGCTGATAAAATTGCCAAAAACGATATTGATGAAATGTAGACGTCAAATTTATTTGCTTCATTTTTTCAATGTTTTGATTTTGTTTCTTGGTTTCTTCTTTTCTTTGTTTATTTTCACTCTTGTTTTCCGTTTTTGTTTCTTATTTATTTTTGTTTATTTTTCTATTTCTTTTAATTCTTTCTCTGTTTATTCGTTTCTTCTCCATCCATTTTTTCATTATTCTTTCACGAAAAAATCAAACGGCAAAGTCGTTTTAATATTAATAGCGCCATTTTCTTTCAAATGATTTCACAGTCTCCTGACACCGTATGGTCTTATTTCATTTCATATCACTATTATATACTTGTTGAGTAGTGGTAATGCTATACTAAATATAACTGAACACGAACATCATATTCCGATACATAACTCTCCATCTGAAATCCACGTGCCGTAGCATATTTCAGTGTATCGTTTCTCTTGTGTGTTTTGATGCTTTTCATCGTCGATTTTATCAAACGAATAAATACTATATTCTGAGTTTTCGCAGTCTGCATATGGATTAAGTGAATAATTACGAGTATATACAGTTATGGAGGTTTTTTATTAGGTACTGGTCCGGTTAGTGATTTCCTATGTCGATTCCGCTCAATTAGTAGCACTTTTTTGCGATTTGAGTCGTAGACCTGAAACGATGAAGTACATTCACGGCCTCAGTTGTCTGAAGGCGGTTTCACCAAATCCCGATGTAATTCCTGGGATTTACACCAAACGTCGAGTGGACGCTCTCGCTATACCGTTGGTTATCACCCGGCGGTAGGCTGTGTTGTTTTTAGTTGGTAGTCAAACTTAGGTGCTGATATTCTTCTTGAGCATAGATGAGAAACGAAATTAAATATTCAAGGGTCAAAATGTGTCTACCCCAGTTTATTTCTTCTTCCTCCACGATGAGTGAAAAGTATCTATAATAGAATTTTGGTATTAGAATGATTCCAATCGACATCGTTCAAAATACATATACATGGGTAATAGTATTGTGCTGAGATCATAATTTCGCTCTACAGGAAATGTTATTTAACTTACCACGTATGTCAAAATATCATTCGGTAATTGAATGAAATGATGCCTCGCCTGACAGTCGGTACAGAATATTCTTTTTTGTATAAGGGTATGAAAATTTCTTATACGATCGCCCTGTTCTTCCGCTGTTCTTCTTTTCCCGCCTCGCTTCATTGCGGTTCATATTACTGCAGTGTACTCCTTCTCATACCTCTCATTGTCGTACCTTCGACGTCGAACTACTTCCATCTCTCCGTGCGCGTGGGATTTCCTCGTTTCGCGTCAACTCTCGAAGTGCGTTTTGACGTCCTCTCCCCGTTCGATGCGTGTAAACACTCCACTGTCATCATTATCGTCTACACTCGTCGTGCGCCTCGCCGTCACCATCTCATTGTCAATAATCGTGACCATCTCCAGATGTACGCACCACAATAATCCCGAATCAAGCACCACAATCATCCGAAATTACCACCTTCATCATGAGCGTCTCACGAACGGAAGTGTTCAATGTTGGTAACATTGACACTCTAGGCCTTTTCTTTCGTGCGACAGTGCCCATCCGTGTGGTTCTAAATCAAAGATGGTTGATGTCATGATGGAAAATAATGGTGACATTTTGAAGAGGGCTGGTTTTGTCAATGTATACGCACGGTTGGTCGATCCTGGTATCCAGCGATGCGTTTCAACTCCCCATTGTCGTAACTTTGCCGCAGTGCCAGGAATTCGATTTTTAATTGTCACTCGGTCATCTTGGCTTCTTTTGCAATGATAGTAAACACCGGTTCACTATCGAGCATTGCTTTGATCGTCAGTTCTCTTCCAAGAAATTTTTTACCATGATGTTTATCACAATGCATAATCAAAGCCTAGGATCAGTTCCTAGACTTCAGCCTCCATGACAGATCTCGCCATCCTCTGGCATTTCTTGCTTCCATAATGCAAAATATTGCAACTGTTGGTGTGATCTACCATTAGAATAAGATACCGTAGTTGGTTTTTAATCCCACTGGAATTTGCAAAGGATGTGTCCGTGACGAGGACGATCTTTGCCGACGTCAGATCTAGGGAGACATAATTTAGGCCTTGTTGCTTTGTTTCTTTTAGGAAACGTATCATCTTCTTGAGTGATTTAATCTCATCCAGTGACGTGGGATTTTTACTGGGTGCGATCAATTGGATCGGTGCACAGACGTCAGGTCTGATATTGACTCCAACGTACTGTGCGAGTGCCCTTTGACTACTAAATTCCTTTTTAGTGGCGACTGGCTCCAGTCGATCGATCTTGTCGGTCTGTGTGATGTAATAATGGTTCTCTTTGGTTTCGCTGATGTTTTCTCGGTTGAAAATTGTCGCTTTGGACAAAATGTAAATGCGGTGTTTTCATCTGAATTTATCGTACGCTTGTTCCTCGTATTCCAAGAATCGTGGGGTGCTGAGATCAAGCGAATCATCAACCTGTAAACAGGATGTTTCCCTCTATGTTCTCATTATTACTACGTATGAGGAAGCATGAATTGCACTGTGCTCGATTCATGTGCAAGATTTCCAGATGATTTGCTAAGTACGTGAGATACCAGTGAAGCCCAGAATCTATTATTCAGTATAATGGTTTAACTACCTGCAACACAAATCCTGTTTCGATACCGATCTCTTCTGGCGCCCGTATGTACACATCGCGTTCCAAGTCTAAATAGGATTGTATGTACGCTTGTGTCATATCACGTATATACTTTTTCATCTTTGTCATTGATGCTGCGATACATAATGCGATGCTCTCGAAGAATCGTTAGACGGTTGATTATTTGGTGGCAATCGAACATGAGCCATCGTCCGCGTAGTTTTGTGCAATCAACCGCGATTTCTTTTTCAACTTTCCACCTGCCTCTTTCAACATACCAACGAATCTGGAACCGCAGATTCTGGTCGACGGCTTCAAATTTGATTCGTGTATAGAGATAAATGTACCATCTTTCAATAATTCGTTGAGTTCATCCCTGCGTGAATGCGCGAACTTCATTTCTTGAACGAATCCGTTCTTATCCTTGATTTTCAGGGTTTGTTGCCGACGTCGATTTCATCAGGCCCAAGTGTTTGGTTTTGTGTCTGGTTAGCTTCACCCTTTGAGTATGATTCCTTCTGGTCCCCCGTGATCGGTGTCAAGTTACTCTCCAACATGAATAGTAACCATGGTCTCACACATGTGCTCCAAAACATTACAGCGTCGAGTCTTCATCTGCACCTCTATGATCTCAACCTCCATGTAAATGTACCTGATTGGACCCTCTACGTCCTGAGAGTTTTTTGGTACACGACCACAGGTGCACCTGACAGTAGGTTCTGGAGATCTTAAAATATCTTCTTAGCCTTTTTCGAAGCCTTATTTCATAGTGCGAAGTTTATTCTCCGTGTAGCTTCTTCCTTCTGTATTTCCACTTTGGCAGATTTAATGTCTATTTGCCGATCAAGTTGTGTGGGCAATGGGGTGCTCCTTGAACTACGGGGTAGGGCGTCGAGGAGCATTGGGTAAAGTCCTTCCGGTATCATCATTCTGTTTGCGGCATAGACGACGATTTGGAGACATTCTGTATCAGTCGCTCCTTGTCTTCACAAAATTTGTTGCACCTTCAAGTGAGCCTTCTTCAAAGGTGCATGGTACCTCTCTACAATGTTTATGTAGTTCGGGTTCTCGATTGGGGTCCTTCTAGATTTATACTAGTTGCTTCAACATTTTGCTTTATTTACCTTGAGATATAGGCAGATCCTTGATCAACAGCCGAGAAATTGGGCTGCTACATGTATGTCATGATCCACAGTCTTCTGATGACCCTCCATATTTCTTCAACTGTTTGTTTTTATGGAAACAATCTGCTGAGAAGATTTTGATCCTATACACGAGGTGAAGGATGGGTTTATTGTCGATAATCATGGTATCCACGATGACGCGGTGTTTAAAGCGCAGTTCATACGTGTAAACCATTAGCCGAGAAATAAGTGAAGTTTCCGCATTATTGAAGAACATATTGCAGTCTTCTCGTCTTTTAGTCAGTTCCTTCGTGGATATTGTCTTGGAGGTTCTCCGCGAATGCTCTGCGTAACAAATGGTACGTGGTCTTCAGCAAGGGGTGCCCGAATCCTCTGTGGATCTGCCAGACTTCATTATCCGTATATAGGATTAAGGGGTGTCCTGCGTTGACCATTTATGCAGAAGGAAGTAGTTTTTAAATACAAAAGGTTGTTTTAGTGGACGAACATGAAGTTGGCATCCCTTTAGACTGATATCCAAACCGTTGGTTATCATGTCCTCATTGAAGAGCTAGGACTGGAATTCGTTCTAGATGACGGCGCAATCCATGTAGATGATGATACCCAATTTTACAATTGGGATCTGAATGGCAACATCCCCAATCACAGCATCTAATCCACCAATCTCTTTTACCTTTTTTTGTAGGAAAGTCTTATGAGTATTCTAATCCGAAACTCCTTCTGGTACTCCTTGTACTGGTATTGGATTATGTCAAATCAGGTCGTTCTAGAAAGGGTAAAGCGTAGTGGGTTAGCGTCAATTGTGAAAGGAAATCAATTGGTGTATATATTGTTTCAGGTGTCTAATTGTTCTATCGCGGCGTGTTTTTCCTGGCTGTCTGACCTCAATATCCTGTCCCGGCGAGATGATCTTGCGGATCTGATCACGGTCTTATGTTACACCGAAATTTGTCCTAATTCAACTGTAATTCGCAGCTGATTGCGATGCCAAGTGGGATCGACTTTACTCCAAACAACTATGATTAATCGTTCTTGGGCTCGCTTAAGATCTAGTCTCCTGTCACTTTTGTATTGACTTGCTAGAGTCCAATCGTAGATTCGAATGTCGTCTATTGTTTTTATTAATGTATAAATTCTTCCTATTTGATTAGCTATCCTCATCTAGGATAGTAATACATAGAAAGAATTGTTTTCTATTTAGAGATAATGACACGTGTAGAATATGAGTTCCGATGTGTCGGTGATTTTGAATTAAAGTGATCCAAGATATTTCCATGTGTCTTTTCTACTGTACCCGGTGAGAGATTAGTTATGCGTGGTTAGCCTCGAGCTGTCTGGGGAAGATTGTGAGAGTGTGCAGAGAAGACTGATCGAATAGTTTGATAACTGCATGGATCGTTACTGTAGTGACTCGGTGTGCCATACCATATAGTAGCTTGGTGTTTTGTAGGAGTGAGTTTTCTTCTATAGGTGACATTGTGTACCGCGGTGTACACGTATTTCTTCAGAAATAATTTCATCTTGCGCTCTTACCATTTCAAGTTTAGGTGCGCCCTTTTACCATTAATGGTTTTCCGTCATTGTTTGCCATCTTTCATTTTCATCCCACTTCCATCTTTCTAACAAGCGGCGCGTAGATGTTTCCATTAGCAACGCCGCGAATTCCCGTCGTTTATTATCGACATCTTTCTCGACGTCTTTTAGACTATTCCTGTTACTTCCCTTAATTACTTTCTTCTTCTTCCTTTCGCTTACTACAGTCGGCCTTTAACTACTATCATCATTCTCTGTGCCTCATGCTTATCAACAATCATTATCTACTTTTAACATCCTCATCTATTATCATTGCTGTCTTACCGTCATCCTATTTGCCGTCATCGTCATCAACTATCATCCTCTTCGCCATCTTCCGTCGGCCTCTTCTCTCATCTTATCTTAGAAGCAGCTCTTCTTCGTCTTCCTCTGGGGTCATATCATAACGAACCATCGCGCCTGCCTCGAATCGGCCCTCGATTTGACAGCTTATTTTGGACTCTCGATTGGCGCCGGTGTCAATTGTTACACCTTTAAATCCCAATCCTCCATCGTCCTTTAGATGATTATGCATCTCAGCTAGAGCTGTAGCCATGTCGTTCTTGTAAGTTCGACCATGGATGTAGGCGTTATTGGATAATGATATCTCGAGGGTTAAGGCACCTTTTCCTTTCATCTGTCCGATGAACTCATCACCTTCATCTATTTAATCTTTGAACCATCTGACTTCTTCTCCCGTCCATCTGACATCTGCTTCCGGGTCGTCATCTTCGTCGTCTATCGTCATATTGATGACTTCTGGCAGGTCCTCAATTGCCAATAACGTCTGAGAGTATTTGGCTTTTAGTTTATCTATGTCTGCCTTCACTTTCACCCTGCTGTGATTTGTTCTTGATAAGTGGTATACATCTCAACCAAAGCAACCCTTTGCGCCTCTCATCCAACTGGAGTTAAATCTCCTCCATCCATAATTTCTCCCTTTCTTCAATGGATTTTTTTGTCTCGCTTGGCTTCTACTCCGTTTGATTTACCAAGGGAGTAGTTTGCTTCATTCCTGTAGTATTCAACTATGCACGTGGTAGTACTTCCAGCATAGTTTGGCTTATCACTGAGCTGATTAGCAACTCCGTTCACGGCATCGTGCCTGTTCATCGGCATCCTGTCCCTAACAGTGGTTTGTATACTCGCAATGTTTACGGCAATTAGCAGTCCGTATCGAAAGAATGTTTTTTCATGGTAGTTTACGTCTAGCGGCTATTGATGAGAAGTAGAGATCGTGACAAACTTTCTAAATACGTTTATCTCCGGCTCTTCTGGAAAATCTGACATTGCTTTTAAGGGTGTCATAGTTTGCCATCTAATGAGAATGCGCGCTCGTTTGTCGTCACTATGTTATCATCGGCGTAATACTCATTTTTCTTCTTCGTAAGATACGCATCCCGCTGAGTTCGCCTCGTAATAACTCAGCACGTCTCCCTTGAGCATCACTGGCACCGCCTTCATTTGTTCTTCTTCAATCACCTCACACATCGACTAGAGGGTTCCGAAGATTCTCATTGTTGTATTCAGATCCTCGTTCCAGCTTTCTGTGAATGCCTCCTTTTCTACAAACTCACGCATCAGTCCTGAAATCCCGAGACCCCTTTTCCGGATTCTTGGTCGCCATTCCTGCTGTAACCTCTCAATCCTCTTTGTGCTGAATATGTCCCTTGCTGCGGATTGCTGGGATCTTCATAGTCTCTTCTTTCCTGCTCTTTTCTTCTTTGTCTCTTCCGTCGTTCCAATCTTTCTCCGTTCCGCGATACATCGATTTCGTCGCTTGGTGGTCCTTCACTCAGTGCTTCTGGATTTAATCTGACCTGATTTTATTTGGCTTGTGCGAGATGGTTCTGTACGGCTTTTCTGCGATGTGGATGTATGTGATGATCCAGATTTGGTTGATCTAATCTCAATCTTGGGTCTTTCTCTTTTCTCATTAGTTCCATATTCTTGTTCTTCCTCTTCTTGTTTTTCTTAATCCATCTGCTCCCGCTTCATTCTTCTTGGTCCCACTTCGTCAAGTTCTATCTGCTCCTTCCTCATCTTCCTCCCTTCCTCCTCCTATTGGATTTCCAGCCTGTGAACTGGTTCTTTTCTTTATTCATCCTTTCCACACTCTCCACGTATTCAAGCTCGGGCAATGCTCGTCTCGGTAGAGGACGTCAATCAGGTGATTTGACCTATGGATTTTCCGGCCGTTTCCTATGTAGATACCGTTATCTCTAAAGTATTTTCACAATCTGGAGAGTAGTTCCCGATCCCACAGCTTTATTGTTTGAGGAAAAAACGCTGTGATGAATTCCTACCACAGTTCTTCTCCCTCCAGTTCTCGATTCATGTATGTCTGGAGTATACCGCTGGTATACTTCCTGATCTCCTCTCTATGAGCTGCCTTTTCATCTGCAGTGGAATCATTGGTGATGGTACTGTGGTCGTCTGACACATTGGAGTAGTCGCACCTTTCGACTTATGACGCTACAATATCGGGATTTAGCGTTGTTCTTGAGGAGAGCCTGTGAGTGCTTCAATGGGGTTTGATATTGAGGCGTTCTCGGCTGAAAACGTCCCTGTGTAAATGGTGGTACAACTCGAACCCTTTTCGGCTGATGGCATGTTTTCTTTCTATCGATCCGACAATTTTAATTGCCTTCCTGCATTATAGTTCTTTATTGCTTTGTGATAAACTATCTATTTTGGGAATTCACGGGCATTACCTTGCTGGCGCAGTGATTTTCTCAGATCCTCGCTCTTCTTTTGCGCCTTCCTCATTCTCGTGTTCCCATTTTTGTTCTTATTTCTTAATCGAGTCATTCTTTACATAGGAAGTTCAAACTGTCGATTCTGTAAAACGAATAAATACGATATTCCGAGTTGTCGCAGTCTGGGTATGGGTTAAGTGAATAATTACGAGGTTAGGCAGTTATGGAGATTTCAGGAAAGGGTACTGGTCCGGTTAGTGATTTCCTATGTCCCTTCCGCCCAATAAGTAGCACTTCTTTGCGATGTGGTAAATTGAATCACATTCGTTCAATGACGGCATGTTGTTTTCGCGAATGTAATATCCAATAGGCGTGGCCAATATTACTCATCGACACCGTATCCAAATGTACAAATACTACATTACTAATATTAAAATCCCCCAAAAACCCTTTGAAAATCCCAAAATTTTTGAAATTTTGAAAATTACCGTGATGACCGTGTGTAGATTGGCAAATTCGTCCCCAAATTTGCCCAAAAAAAACTAAACCCCAAAATGTTTATCTTTCGAAATTTTTGAAATGTTTTCTAAGAAGATCTTATTCATGTTTCCGAAAAAGCCCAATAAACTTTATGAGAAACCAAATTAAAAATTATGGCCCTTTTGATATTTACCCTCTATCAGAAATGTTTTGATTCCTTTTGGCATCCCATAATTCTTTTGGCGGTGAAAATCGCACCATTTTGGTTTTTCCAAAATATTTTGTACCATTTTGAAAACCAATCTTACTCATGTACAGATAATATGATTGCATCAATATGACGTGAATTAGACGTCAGTTCTATCAATCCAAAGATTTTGTTCAGGGAAACATTTTCGGGATTGCTTCCTTTTGAACAAGCTGTTTGTACGTTTATTGGTTCATTTCTTAGCATTGAGGAAGAGATGTGGAAAGACTTTTAAAAGAAATCAACGGAGAAAACTCTTTTGCGGTGGATGAAAAAATGTTTTTGGCACTTTGGATATATTTAACCACATGTCATGAAGAGAATATAAATGCAGAATTTCTGACATTAATTTGCTCTTGTGTGTGCTCTGACTTAAAAAGGCTCATTTACATATTGTTTTTGGATTGCGATAGAAAGAATCCTTTACAAATATATAGTCATCATATCGCAAGAAGCCCCCTCGTGTACAAATCGCAGATAATTTGTACGTGTCATCGGTCATATTAGGAATACAGTGGGAAAAGTACCTAGTATGGTTACATCAAGTAACGTTGGAGGATGCACCCTTTTCAAAAATGGAATATTCTTGCTGCTACACTGGTGAATCGAATGTTTCCACGCAAGGAGAAGCAACTTTCAGGGCTCAGTCTTTTATCCAGGATGTAGAGGGTTACAAATATGTGAAAAATGGATCCACGGCAACATCCTCACAATTTATTTGCAGTCAACGAAATCTCAATCAATCTCGTAAACATACAAGTTCCTCTACAATAATTTTAAGGTACATGAAAAGTTTCACAGACTGTAACAGATCTTTAAATATTTCTTGTTCAAAAAGGGGAGAAACGATTTTATTGGTTACGCATAATAACATACATGAATCTTTTATGGTGGTTCATGGCATACTTTCAGAGGACCTTGAGGATATTTAGTGCCATTCAGAAGCCGGTCTCATTCCTTTCCATATCTGCACCCCTTTTACAAACATCTAAGAAAACGCCGTTTTCGTGGAGTAAGGTTGATTGCCGGTGGTGTCAATTTACAATTATTAATACCTAAACTTATCTACTTAATCTTAATCTTATTCTTACTATTTATAACTCTTATTATTACTTATATATTACTACTTATAACTCAAATACTTATACCTATAATTACTACTTATACTTATTATTACTTATACTACCTATTATTACTTATAATACCGATTACGTAATTATTAATATTACTTATTGTTCTTTTTGTTCTTCTTATGATTACTTATTCCTACTTATTCTTATTATTCTTATTACTTGTTACTATTATTTTTCTTTTTTCTTATTATTGTTTCATGTTTGTTCTTACTATTGTTTGTTCTTATTTATTTATTCTTCTTATTGATTGATATATTATTATTGTTCTTATTACAGTTCTTATTATAATCTTATTATAATATTGTTCTTATCATATTCTTATCACTATTGTTTTTATTATTTCTATTTTAATTGATTATTATTAATTATTGCTCTTATTATTTTGTTCTTATTGATATTACTATTGTTCTTCGTATTATTGTTCCTATTGTTATTGTTCTTATTATTGTTGCCATTGTGATTATTACGATGATCTGTTAACTACTGTTTTTATTGCTGTTATAATCGTTATTATTGCACAACACAAAAACTCTGCGCTCTTACCTGCATCTTTATAATCTTCATTTTCATCTTCATCTTCTTCTTCATCTTCTTCTTCATCTTCTTTTCTCTACCGTCTTTTTCTATTTGTTATTGTTGCCATTGTTATTATTGTTATTGTTATTGTTATTGTTTTTGTTATTGTTATTGTTATTGTTATTGTTATTGTTATTGTTATTGTTATTGTTATTGTTATTGTTATTGTTATTGTT
>JAULBU010044429.1:0-13928 GCA_032358235.1 Odonthalia washingtoniensis | reverse complement strand
ACAGATATTGCAACCAATAGGATGGCACGTTGTGTTGGCATATGTCACTTTGTTTTCGCGAATTTGGTTGTCTACAAAATTGAAGTGAGAAGTGTCCTGACCGCTGGCCGCCTTTTTTATGAAAATGGATCCAATAATCGAAAAATCATAAAAAAGCACCGCCGCCGGAGTGCAACGGCCACTCTGGTGAGTGAATATGTGCGGAACGTGTTATTCGCGGCGTCAACACAGATTCTAAAAATATAACAAGATGAAACTGAAGTAGGAAATAATATTACAGTGAAGACACAACCGAATAATTTTGAAGTGCATAATATGTATTATTATGAACTTCAAATTGATTCGTTGTAGCTGTACATGCACAAACGGCTATCTTCTGAAAGTATCATCGCATATCATCGGCCAATCGAGCCCTTTTTAGTTGAAAGTAAATTGGTCAAATTTGTCCAAGCACACTTTAGGGCACACGTTGGCTCCAAAAGAATGCCTCGAAACCGGCTTCCCTATTAAACGGCCACGAATGGAGATGCCTAAATTGGGCACACTTCGAGTAAATCTGATGAATCTGTGCCCCTTTTCGAGATGTTCAAAGTAAATCATATCATTTTAGTATTTTTCGTCGTCACCGTCGCGTTTTCAAGCATGCATAAAACAACACATTCACACCATCCTCATTAGGCAATGCCACTCACACCGCCGTCCTGCCATCTTCATCAACGCTTCCGAGTTGTTGAACGTGCACAAAACAACAAGCTCGCACCCTAACTGTTTTAGAACGCCATATTATACAGTTGCTGATGATAATAATAATGTGAAATAGATTTCAATAAATGATCCAACTTATTTTCACAACGTTCAAAGACATCCCAATCATACTTTGATAGTAAACCTTCTTCTTCTTGTGTTTCGTCTTGACTAAGAATGAAGGGACGAAATTGAAGAGGAATTTGAATGAGATGTGCTGTTATTATATTTTTATCATTTGCATAAATTAAATTATCAGAGAATCCTTGCATGATATCACTTAGACATATTTGTTAATTGACTTCGTAATTCAGATATGATGGTAGCACCTTGAGTGTATCTGGATACAGAACCAATTGAACGGTACGCAAGGATTAGAAACAATGATAACCCCAAATTACCTAATGTAACTTCATCTACATGGATAGGACTGCACCAAAATCGACATTCACCCTGTATATCATCATTCCATACCAATCTACTCAATGAAAATTATAAACAAACAGCAAAAACATTCCATATTAATGCAACAATAATTATCGATACGGGTCCTTTGGGAACCCTTTTACGTTTTTACGATTCTCTACCAATGTACCCAAACCCATAATTTTTCCATGATGATGATGATTATTTATTATTACCATCATCATCATTTCTACCGCATGACATGAAATTTTGTCTGAAACATTGGGATGGTGGATTTATAAAATATGTTGTACCATGCTTTTGTATATCATTGTGTATATCAGTTATAGATTTGTGAATTTGATGACAAAATGAATCTAATGCAATCTCATCTGCACCATCATGATCATAGTTGAAAGGATCATTAAGTTCAAAATGAATTTGCAACAAATATAATATACAATAAGCAGAAGGTAATAAATAAATAAATGATAATCAACCATCATGTATTACAAAAATAAAAGTAACAAAATCAACCAAATAGCAACAACAGAACATAAATGTAATGACAGAGATTTCGATACTCCAAACCGATTTAATTCAAAGCAATCACTGATAGAATTTTCTAAACCATTCATAAATAGTTCTACCTGAAGGAATATCGCACCGAATGTATAAGTAATTGATATATAACCATACACAATGTTTTTATCTGCCTGAGTAATATATGCATATATCACATCTAATACATGTGCTGTCAAACCATTACCATTTTCATACATTAAATTATTGAGACCATTTTTGTTAAGAATGCCATCCAATTCATCTTATAATTCTTGTCATGTTTCAACGTATATGGTAGTACTGAAATTTACGACATTAATCTTCGTTTATCGTTAGGATGCCATAAACTATCACGGCACATCAAAAATAGTTTGAATGCTAATTATTCGTGATTGTTAATTTTGAGGAGGATGATGGTGATAGATCAGATTTTTTTAATGATTATCAGAATATTTTCTTACAATAACAGTATTTATGTATGTTAATTGTAGACTACTGACCCGTGTAAACAATGAATTGCAGAAAAAATCAAAATGCAGAAACCCATTGCATGTACTGTAGATTTTGTGTATCCACTAGAAACAAATTATATTTCGTAGCCTTTAAGTAGCCTAATCTATGGCGTTTCGTCTTCAACAAAACAAAAACAAAAAGTTTTTCAAAAGTGCATTATCAATATACTTCATATAGTGGGATTATCGGCTGGAGTCAGAAAGACCCCAGAATTTCCGGGTACCCGGCTCCAGAAGTGGAGATGTACAGTCGCTGCGACAATCGTAGTATGTGAATCAAGAACAAAACCGGTTAGAAGATTCGCTTCACGTAACTGTAATTGATCTAAGTACAGCACATAACCTCATTGGCACATTTAGTTTGAAAAATATGAAACAAAACTTTTACCTCCCGCACCGCAGTTGGAGAACCAGTTGAAATTTCAGGGACGGGTTCGGTGGCTGATGGGAATGATGGGGAATGTTGCTGGAGGCAGATGTGTTCGATATTTTCCTGGATGCTGTTCTTCTCCGGAGAAGTGGGTGTGGTTGGATTGATGGATGAAAGTCGGGGGGCATCGAGGGTGTGTTTCCCGCATTTCTGTCCGATGATCTATTCCGAGTATTTATTTTTGGTCCATGGTCCCTAGTATATCCTATTCCTCTTGAACTTCCTCTTGGCTCCGATTTTTGAGTCATCCTCTTGCCAACTCGTAGTACGAGTTCAAACTGTCGAAAAACCCGGTAGCCTAAAGGACAATCATGCATTTATTATTAAGAGAAATTAGTGAAATAAATTTATGTGAGTGTAAGTATTTTTCAGCTACTTCAGGTGTTTCTTGTGCCCGCTGTTCAAATGAAAGGTGGTGTGATGGGTAGCCCTAGATCGATTAGGAACCTTTAAGGGTTATCTTTCAGATGATCACGTTGGTTCCATTCTCTCAGATCTGTTCGCAGCTGGTATGATTCGGGACGCGGCGTACGCGAGGGTATCACATATCACCCCACGCACGGTTTAATATGTTCAGTGCGTGTATGATGGATCGAGTGTCCCCTTTCCTGCTGTGATTGACGGTTAGGTCAATCTTAGCTGATTCCGTATGGTTCCATGGTTCTATTCGTTAAATGTCTACCTTTTTTCAGTATCTCAGCAATCCTCATAGAGCTGCGTTTAAATAGAAAATCTAAGTCTTGCTGGATGAATAAACGAATAGAAATTGATTTGAAATCCTATTTGCGGTGTTGTGCTGCTGTTCTAATTCAGATGTTGGTATCTTGAAGAAAGTGTAAGCGAGTAACTTGTACACGTTTGCCGAGCTGCAGTATAGTGGATTGAATTTGGTTTTTCAACCGATAATTGCACATGCCAATTGTAGATGATATTCATTCTATAATTTCATCAGCGTACTGTAGTGGGCGCCGGAGTACACATTTGGTACAGTATTGTTGATTTCTCGTCAGTGTGAGTTTCTTCCTGCATACATAGTAATGGTGTATACCGTTGTGTTCACCATTTTTTCGCACTTGTAGTGTACAGTATATCGTACACCAATGATGAAAAAGCGCCTATAGTATCCTAGTATTCACATGGGTCCTGTTTATACCAAGGTGTCCTTGTTACGCTATCATCTCGTGGTTTTCCGTTCTTGATCCTCACCCTTTTAGATGCTTCATGTGTTCCCCTTTCAATGCGCGGTAGTATCTCCTCTTTTGGGCGCAACGCATTTTATTTTGACGCCAAACATAGTCATTACCGTCACCGTTTTCTTTAACGATAACATCATAACCGTCGTAGTCGTTTTAATAGCATCCTCCATTCATCGTCATGTACGTTTTTTTATTTTTACCGTCATCATTTCATCATTTCATCATTTCATCCTCCTTCCATCTAGTCTAATTCTCCATTCTTCTCCTCTTCGTCTCATCCATACTTTAACATTTTTCTTTGTCGTTTTTCTCTTTTTAACAACCGTCTCTTTATCAATCGTACTGCTATCCTCCTGAGTCATCACACGAACTCTATCACGCCGATTTGTGGAATCGACAGAAATGTCTTCCTCGTATTTCATTGTCGGAGTCCTGACATCCTCATTTCTGTCTTGATGACCTTCCAATCTCAGCATTTCTGGTGAGTCGTGGTCTCCTACTTCGGACAGAGGTGATGTTTTGGTATCGTGTATTTGTCCTTAGCGATATTTCTTCTTCACGGATATTTGCCCTTACCCTGTCTGCTATTTTTGCTGAAAAATACTTATCACGGTATACAAATTTCTACTTTGAAATTTACTCTGTTCTTCCTTCCTGTTATGTAGATGTACACACCTCGAATTGTGAGGAAATCGTACCGTACTGCCATCATAGGTCTGGACCATTGACAAATTGTTTTTGGGAGAAAAGCTGTTAGAATATCAATCCACAAATCTTCTCCACTAAATGATGTTTAACTTTAAGCATCTAGCATTTCTTTTGTACAATCAAGAATTGCCCTTTTGTAATTCTTCCATTCTAATTCAGTTGCTTCTGACGCTGGCAGTTCTGGATCGTCTGTTTCCAGTGATTCAATGTGTATTGACCCTTCGTGATCTTTACTCCAGTTAATATTATGGCTGTGTCTGCTTCCGGTTCCTTGGGATTCTGCACTTGTACTTTCCGATCCAATTGTTTTTTTTCTTCTGCAGTTCGTTCTTCGTGTGACATTGTTTGTCTGGGTATATGGCCATCCTTAACTACAGGTATTTCCTGAATTTTCTGTTTACCTTGCTGTGCAAGTCTTCCTTATGATGCAAGTATTTGTTCTTTAGTGAATAACGGCCCTGTTTTACCGATAATTTGAGCTGAGTGGCGCTGGGTGTTCGCATTATCACTTTTCATAGCGTCAGTTTCTAATCATGAAGCCATCATACATTTTAAGCATGTGGAACAGTTATAACTGTTGAGTGTCTTGTTTTGCCCTATTGAGTACTCTTTTCTTCCCTCGGTTATGGTATGAATTACGTTATGTATCCCCTATACCTTCTTGGATATATTTGTTATTACTAGCCTTATTTGTACTTTGATGTCACACGTTTGATTTTGTTGCCTATGTTGTCCTTCGACTACCTCCGTATTAGATTCACGGACTAGTAGACTGGAGTTACTTACAGTGAAGCATCGACGATCCTAATTAGTGGTCGGGCTACGTACCACTGCGAATGACGCTAGCCGATGAGTAGATTGTGCCACACCTAGGATTTCTCCTAGTGTGCACCGTGTGACGTCCGTGTATAGATCTACGCTTCAATGTGAAGGTTCGCAGCGGCTTCGTATCTATCGTTGTTTTGAGACAGGGGGTTTGGGTTTTTGTTAATCGGTGACTGTATATTTCTCCTCCTCCTCCAGCTTTGCCCATCAAAAATTTATATCCTCGATTCCGAGGGTGGGATATGTTTTAAACGTGTAATAAATTCCTTTCTTTGAATTGACAGCTCATGATGTCTAATTGCATACAAGGTTCCGCCCTACTGTATTTATGTTATTATTCGGTAATTTCATATTTGTTTCTCATTATCGTGCACGGTCTCTCTATATCGTTCCTTGACCAGTAAGTCACCAACATCATGTATTACCTTCTATCACAATGTACGTCCTGTATTATCGATACACAAATGTATACTTATTAATGTGAATTAACAGGCGGATAATTCAGGGCTAGCGAGCTAGGAAAATGCTAAATAGTGTGTGGCATAATTCAGTAACCGTATATGTACGTGGAAGTTGCATAAGTACCACGCGATCACACGAACTAGTCTCTCTCAAATCAGTCGATTTGACACTCAAACTACCATTTCGGGTGACTGTCTCGTTCAATCGTTTTTGAGGTTCACGTGTAGCTTTCGGCTTAAAATTATTTCCCAAATTTCGTAAAGTAAATCAAGAATAATTTTTCAATAAGAATTATAAAGTGAATATGTGACCCTTTTCGTGAATATGCTACCCTAGTGTCTCCTACAGTGTAATGGTGGGTGCCCCATGAATTTATATACTAATTCACCGTCCGCTATTGTTGATTGTTTTGTGCAATATTCTATTACGTGGATGTTCCCTGTTGTCTTCAATGGCTCACGATTCATTTTTTACAAGTTGAACATGTTTCATCCCTGTTCGTGTTATCGCCCTTATCATGCATGCAGCCAGCTGCTGTGTCCACCTTGTACTATCTGCGATTACATCGTCTTTCATGATTTTTTGTCACTTCCTCTTTTCGTTCGATTATTGACAAACTCGACTTCAGATTGACCACACTATATTGTATATTGGAACATCCACAGTACACGTTTCCTTCCAGCCCATACCGCCAGCTTTTTCTCAAAACCTCTATAGCTGAAACCTACCGTAAGACACGTGTATACACGTGTGATCTTACCTACAGACTCCAACAACAACAATCTTCTGTCTTCGGTATCCGATTTGACGTTTTCCTTCCCTATAAGAACGCCCCAGCACCATTGCCCTTTCCCTTTGTTCTCTTTTCTTTTCTTTCTTTACAATTATTAAACCATTAGTTTAACAAATTGTTACCGACAAGGTGGAGTCACCTTTTCAAAAAGTCACCAATTAGTGTAGTCACGAATCGCGCTCTTCCTTTCCTACTTATTCTGCCTTAGTATAGACTTCCGTAGCTACGTTCTAGACTTACCTATCTCTCTATCCATCCCTTTGTCTATACCACTATCTATCTATTTCCATCACACGCACACACATACACACTCTCTTAACTCCACATATATTGACGATCCTCCTTTTCTTCACTAACCTCGTTAACTGCATCACAATACCCTAGCACTCGTATATCCTCCATATTAACCAAACAAGATACAGTAATCCACATCCAATACATTTTAACTACATACAACCTAATCACCACTTCTTAAACTGTCATCGTAGGTAAACGTCAGCTGTCAACTACAACTGTACTTTCTATCGATTAACGTAGTCACCCAAAGCCAGAACCTTAAAGCGAAGAATAACGTGTGGAACTGGTTTCCATCGCCTAGCTGACGCTGCTTCGAATCCCGAGTTTGTACGACACTTATCAACGCGTTATCGCTATCCTCATATAAATATCAACTCCTCTAGTACCATTTTTATCAATATCAACTCGTCTCTTGATCCATATATTAATATCTATTTGTCTATCCTCGCTCGTCCTCGTTATGACGAACAACGCAACTTGTCAACTTCATGCTTCTCGTTTCTTTATCTTTCTCCATCCCCGCTCGTCTTTCTTTATCCCGAGCAACTCAACTTGTCAACGTCGTCCTTCCTAGATCCTTAGCTCGTCTCATATCCTCCATCTCCTTACCCCTCGCTGTATAATAATGAACGACTACCTCGAATCGACGGATCGAAAAGATATTTCGGCAGCCTTCGTTCGTTTGATATCGCACATCTTTTGGGTAAAATTATGAACTTGTTAGTTTATATAATCTTGGAGAGCGGAGATGTTCTTTTCAAGACAAGATTGGTGAGAGAGTCTGCTGGGTTCGTCTCCCCAGGGGTTCAGACTATGCCAAGTCGTAACTTTGCATTAGCGCAAATACATCGATATAGAGACGGCGTTCCGATGTTTGGCCATCTTTTGCCACAACATTGAACATCGTCTTGCTGTCAATCATGGATTCCAATCATATCTTTCTACCTAAGATATACTCAATCAGGTCCGTTACGACGATTGAATAGTTAAATATCAGTACGACAGCCTGGATCTCGGAGGCCATCAATGATCTCTCTATCCTCTCACACGAATTGATTATATAATGGATGATGTTACAATGGTTATGACCGTCGACAATCATAATGGCATAGCTGATCTGCCTTTTCTTTCTCTCAGAGTTGGAAAAAGAAGCGTCAGTCAGCAAGATGAGTCACGTGGTGCTTTAATATATAGTGGTAAAAATCAAGGCCTTGGTCCTTCGTCCCCTTAAAGAACTTGGTGGTCTTTACTAGCGATTTAAACTTGTGGTCCGTCGTTGGTTGATTCACCAGTGTTACCAATTGAACGGGAACGCAGACATTTTGGCAAACATTCACAACGACATATTGCGTCAGAGCCCTCTGTATATTGAACTGTTTCTAGATTGTTGCTATTTACAGCTTCTAGATTTTGTCGGTTTGGGAGATCGAGAATTTGCGGCTGTTCGCCTGTAGAGATGTGGTGAAGGTGATGTTAACGCCGTTGAATGATGTATGCGTTGTGGGAAGGAATGTGCGGGGTTTACACCTGAATGTCCGTTATGCTTGTTGTTCTTCCTCTAGAAACTTGTCAGCTCAGAAGCCTAAGGAGATATCCACTTGCAAAAGAATCAAGGCTTTCTAATTAGGCCGATGATTGATTTCCCGTCTTGTGCCTAATCAACACACAAGGGTTAGATCATGCTCCTTTCATCTTCAATGTGTGAAGGTGGTGAGACAGGTAGGCTAAGTACCAGTTGAATCCCGACTCCGGGTCGCCGCAATGTATTGATTACCTTCAGCACGTAAAATGGTGATAAACCAAGTTCTGGTGATGACCGAATGTAAACGTTTCTTTCCAACTCGCTGTGTGATTGGATATAGGATTTGTTTCTACCCCTAGTATACGGTATCATGGAGGGATGCATGCGGTGAGTGAGATAGAGGCGCGTTTCGAAAATACCATTCAACCGTTGGGACTTTTGTTGCGATGGAATTACCGTCATGATCCGGATAATTCTGCTCCACAAGTCGCTTCTTTTTATTTAACCGATCTCCAACCTTATTTATCTCATCAAAAAAACGGATCCAAATCACCGCTCCCATTTTCCTATCTTCTACTCGTAGACAGGCTGGAAGGTCCCGTCCTTCGTCAAACCTTCCTGTTCATTTCTTATAGATTCGGGAAATGCCCGTTCTTCTGATCAGCAGTTCTCCACTGGCACTTTCTTATTCTTTTGTCCCAGGTCTAGCTACGCTTGTGCTTGCTATTCCACAGTTATTGGCTCTGGAGTATTATCATCGTTTTTGAGAAGGTTCTCGTTGCGCTGATAGTCAGGTATGTTTTTCTGCGGATGTGTGGTCTGTATTAGGCTAGATATTACCCATAGGTTTATGCATGTAGATCTAAATATCATTCTCTCGTGGTTGAGTTGGAATACCACCGTCTATACTGAAATGGAGATCTATCTGAAGGGGCCTTACCACTTTTTTCATTTTGTCCTAAAAACGAGGATTGGTTATCCAGATGGTAAGTTAAGCAATCTCTGATATATCCCCAATCCCTTTTAGACTGGCGGATATTTTAATGAGAAGTCTAGGTGCCGTTTGGCTTGCTCTCTACCAACTACTAACCTTGCTTTTTCGATAGATTGCTGTCTTTGTAATTGATTTGGTGATGGAGATATTCACGAAGAAAGAGGAAGGGCTCTGAATACCAGGATCATAGGGAACAGACCCTCCGGCCCCATGGTAACATTACTCGCATAGACCGCCATTTGAAGGAATCATTCATCAGAATAATCAACTCTTCCAAACTACTGACGAAATTTTACGTAAGCGGATTTGATTGGGGAATGATAACGCTCAACTACACTAATCGTGGCTGGGCTTTCTATATGTGATTCCTGCATATGTATGCCTGCTACTTCAGCTATTTATTTCATTCATTTTGAGATGTACGTGGTTCCCTGATCAACCGCGACGTAATCCGGGGGTCGGGGGTCTTATGTAAGAATAGAACCATACTTTGGCGATCATCTTCCATACTTCATCTTTGGACTGGTGCTTCAAGAAATTCGCAGCTGTGAAATGAGTACTTTCATCGACTATGTGGATAACTGGCCTATTATTTAAAAATATGGTGTAGACGATGATTATATTGTTGAACTGCAGATAGTCCGTACATTCGGTGAGTTTGAAGCGACGTGTGACGCTGCGGTTAGGCTACAGGTCTTACAATCCTCCAATATTTTACCAAGTTCTGCCAAACCATCAGTACCGCCTCTCTTCAGCAGTTGATGTGTTGACTTGACAGATGGTTGTTCGAAACTCTTTCTATGGAGTCGGCTGTACATTTGCATATGAAAACGTAGTTCTCCTAGGTCAGTGGTTCCTTCAATGATCCGTTGTAGAGGTATTGGTCTTGGAGTTGACGTTCAGGCCGTTCTCAATCATATCGCGATTAGATAAGAGCGATGGGGCAACTTAATATGATATGAGTAACTAGACATCTAATATTCGCCTGAGGTTCTTGAAGGGAATCTGTATGGTTGCATCTCCAATTACTCTTCTTCCCCGATTACTTTGAGTCCTTTCTTTGAGTGATTCAATGGGATTATTCTCCCTAATTCCTGCTCGTAGGCGTGATACTGGATCTTACTCATGACAGATCTGCAGTTGGAGGCAGAATAAATTGCCACACAATTGAATTGGGATCCAGCGTGGTCTTTGAATTGGTCACTAATCGTTAACAGCGCGCATGATAGGTCATTATCGTATGATATACCGCGCAAGTATGAGTTATCAGACAGGACCTTCCGATCATTCTTTTATCCTCTACCTTTATGTATACTATATAAGAATATTTCCCCGCCGCTTCTTCTTCTACCAACTTGACGTAATCATCGTCGTCATTCTTCGCCACTTTCTCCTAAACATTCACTATATCCATAACATGGGCCAAGTCTTCTACAGTCAACATTGAGTCTGCATACTTTGATATAAATTTATTGATAGATGAAGTCATCTCTTCCAATTTCTGACTTGTATTTGCACGGTGGTCTTCGCAACAGACAAAGTACTCTTTTACGCCGCCCATCCAGTCTGGACTAAGGCGTCTAACGGCTTTGTCATATCTCCGTTGAGGTTGCCTACTATCCATCCATGGTTTATTGGTCGGTCTCCTGGTATCTCCCCTGAACGATTTTCCAGCGAATGAAAGGTTTTATCATCATCCCCTTGGTATCTAAATGCCGTTTTCCGCCTGCTATTCTTGGTTTTTAGCCCAACTGGCTCGCGATCCTGTTGACCGACTGGGTTCTCGTTCGCAGCATGCGATTGAGAAGTGCTGCTTGTATTGAGGGTATGTTCATGGCCATGAACAGGCGGTCTATGAGAAATTTATCGGTTTTGTAGGTTGCGATTAGCTGTTTCTGGAGTGCCATGATTTGTGCTACGAACTTGCAGAAATCTGCTACCTCGGACTCCTTGGAGTCATTTTTTATCGCTTCGGTTAGGGAAATGGACTACCACTTCATCAAGATCCTCGACTTTCTATTGTCACTGTTAAATCAACTTCGGAGTTTAGATATGGACTTTTAAAAAGTCTCACATGCTCGAACATTGTTGGCATAAAGGTTCAAGGCGTCGCCCGAAAGACTAAGCGGTACGGATTTCAGCTTTCCTTAGGGGACATCACACATGGTGGATAGATTAGCATAAGTAATAATACAATTATCCAAGTCCTCTTCAAAGTCTCCTGAAAATGTGGGCTTACTCACAAATTCCCTCATCAACCCTTTGATGAGCAATCCCTTTATATCATATGGGAAAATACCAAGGAAATCCTTGGGGTTGCCGAAGTTCGAGGTTTGTGGATCGATTGGACATTTTAGGGGTGGTATGTCGTTTGCTCCTTCACTGATTTCATCGGAATCTCCTTCATCATCTGGTAGACATCTGCCAGCGATTCCAGTTGGATGTTTCATCTCGGATTTATAAGAATCGTTAATTATCATTTGGGATTGGAAATCTATTCGAATCATACATTTACGATCTGGGTGGACACACGGGCCCCTTCTTTCTTCCTTCAGGTCCCCCTTCTTATGTATCGTTACTGGCGGTTAGATTGGGCCTACTTGTTATTCCCTGTAAATCAAGTTGATCAGCTATTGAGACAGGTCCGTGTTTCTATCTTCTTCTATGAAACCCTGTCTATCTTACTGGAAGTGTGCCCAGAGAACGAATAGTTCCTGTTTCCAGGATTTGATAGTGTGTGCATTGAAGGATATAATAGATCTGAGCCACATCTTTTCCGTTTTACATCTGGTCCTTTTATATGCTTCCCGCAGATTATCGCCATGGGATTTCAGTCACTCCCAATCTTCTGATATTTCCTCCCATATCGTGTTTCTTCTTAGAGGATTAGCTTTATTAGCGGAATTTGGATATTCCGTTCCCCTGGTACTGATCTTCGTTCCTTCTTTCAGTTGGAGAGTTGAGCGAGCTATTTGGAAAGTAACTGGGTGTAGTGTGTGAAGGGGTGGAGATCGGTCCTAATCGAATCTCTTCGGTGGACTTCCCGTCGTTTGGTGGTCTTGGCGGATTTGATGTTGACGGTTCGTTCGGCGGAGTTCCTCGTATGCGGTTTGGGCTTCGAGCCCGAGTTCCGACTTCCCAATAATTTTCCTCGCTCCAATATTGTTGTTCAATTGTGGCAGAGTCATCCTGTTTCCGGCAGGAGAGAGTTTACACTGTCGAAACGGGCTGTTGGTCGAAGAAAAGTCAACGTGCGAGAGTTATTTGTTGTCACAACGTGGGGTTAGTATGAATGCGCTGATGTCAGAGTGGTATATAGATTTATCTGTGGTAACTACACTGGTTTAATGGTACTGGTATCCTGACACAGATAAGAGAATTTGTGAAAATACTAGAGCAAAGGTGACTCCGTTCGTGACTCCATTTGAAACTAAATGGCGATGCCACGTGGGATCGATTTTACTACAGGCGACGGTTTTTAATCGCCCGTTGGAACGTTTGGGATCAGGTTTCCCTTAACCTGTATTATTTCCTCGCTAGAGTTCAAAGTGTGGATTCGAAGTAGTTCCGTTGTATTTATTAATGTCTGTCTCTTTCTTGTTTGTTCAGCTCGATCCGGATGTAGTAGTTTATACCAACACAGAGATCGATTTGATTGGTCATGACTCTTGTAGCAGGATCTCACTGTTAGTAAAATGGTCTAATTGGTTATGACACGCGTATCAGAATTCCAACCACTGTTAATAAATTCTAAGCCGTGGGATTCCAATGAAGTTCTGAATTCTGACAGACTGCGCAATACCCAAATAGTGTGGCGGAAAATTCATTAATGACGAACTGAGAAATTACCAAATAGTGTAGCGGATAATTCATTGTCGGAGAGCTGGACAAATTCCAAGTAGTGTGGTGCATAATTCAGTCATGATATATGCATGTGGAAGTTGTATAACTACGACCCAATCATACGAGCTCGTCTCTCTCAAATCATTCAATTTGACAAAGATCAATTACGAGAATAAGAGGGATCCTGAACATACGCAGGATGCTCGCACCTACAATTCCAGCTATCTGAATAATGCAATATCTTCACCAGCAACATTACGAATTCATCAGAATATTGAATGTAACCTGTCCGGGAAATATGTCTTTACAGAAGTGATATCAAGTGGCAAGATAGCTATTGAGCACAAACGCTACCCCTTCTCTATACAGACCAAACATGAACTTTTCTGCGAGACACCCTAATATTGGATTTACACATCGAGACCAACTAGAAAGTTTCGAGCCTGAAAGCATAAATCCGAAAGATGAGGATCAAAACGATTTGAACTCAAATGGTAATTATCGCAATAGTCTTCAAGCTAGTTCAAGAATGGAAAACAGTAATCAACATGAATTTCGAAATGAAAACTTTGAACGCGGCAATCACGCTCATCAAAGAGGCCTCCGCCAATCTCCGCACTTCAAAAATCAATA
>JAULBU010044407.1:0-13932 GCA_032358235.1 Odonthalia washingtoniensis | reverse complement strand
GGTCACACAGGAATTTCTGGATGTACACGTCGACAGCGAAGCAATTTCGAACTGTGTCGGTATACTCGACGGCAGGTACAAGCGGTTGGACAATCAACTACTTGATTAGTACGCTGCGGTTGGTGTATATCGGTGTCAAGCGACAAGTGTGTGGTTATGTGAGAATGTACAGTATGAATTGAGATACGTGTATAGTGTTATGTAGGTAGGGAGGTGCGTGTAAGCTCTGGTGTGTGAGTGTACTGTATGAAATGAAATACACGTATTGTTCTACGCGGGTAATTAGATGAATGTAAGCTCCGGTGTGAGAATCTCTGGAGGTGAGACACGTGTATCACGTTGTGTGGATAGGGAGTTTAATGTAAGCTCCGGGGCAAGAAGGTCTGGAGGTTAGACACGTGTACGGAGGGTATGCAGATAAAGAGTGAAAACGACAGTAATGATGGGAGAGAGTGATGGGATTTAGTCGAAGCTCGGTATGTCGTGGGCGGTAGTTGAGTAACACAATGGTGTGCGAAGTGCGGTGTGAGGACGAGCGGGACAGCGACAGTCGGACGACGAGGATGAACAAACGGGGACAAAGGGCGACTAGTATCAATACTAGTTTTGATACTTTGTGGTTGTGTATCAATACCAAACCGGAAACAATTATTAAACTGTCAGTTTAATAATAGTAAAGTAAAAAGTGAAGGGAGAGAAAGAAGCTAAATGAGAATGACGCGGATGGTGTTCTTATATTGGGGAAGAACGCCAAAAGCGGATTTGGGACACAAATACTCGATGGCTGAAGATTGGGGTTCGAGTCTAGAATAAACCACACTTTCACACGTGTATGCTGGAAGTAGATAGTTAGATGGTTGAGTCCAACTATTACTACCAATGTTCGTAACCTACTAGTGTGGGTATTCCTATTTGTTGTCCAGTGATTGAATGTCCATTTTCTCAAGCAGTGAGAGCAATTGAACGAGTTATGCGTTCTAAAGACAGGAACAACATCGAACCCGAACAGCTCACACCAGGCACGTAAGTTTTGTTTTTTTAAAATTTTGAAACGAAATTAGCCTAATGAGTGGGTACATGCGATCGTGAGCGAAACGAAAGAGCACATACTTCTGTGTGAAAAGAAATTGAAATGCCCACCGATGACGGTGGGATATAATGACATTAGCATAATTCCGGAAGGGGAATTTTCAACTGAGCTGATGACATATGAATTCAAAATTGGAAAAACATATACACATAATGACGATAAGCAAACACCCCCAGACGATACAAACAATGAACTTCGTGAAGATATAGAAACTAATGATATACACAAATGAAAACAAATGAACGAATACCCGCTACTTGTATGAATACTACCAACAGGAACAGGGTAACATCGGAACACGAAGCACACGATGGAACAGGCACAATGACGGCAACGATACGTGAAGTTGATAACAATGATGACCAGACACACAATAGTAGAAAAGCTCCAGTACATGCGAACGTCGAATAAATTCAAACAAACCCACACGAGATGCCGGGAAAAGACGTTGGAAATACTTATATCATAGAAGAAATGATTGTGGGGGCCATAACGTCTTATAAACAGAAAATCCTACGCGATATTAATGGCATAATTGGGAATGCACAGCTCATTCTCCACAAACTTTAATGCGCATCATGGATATCTACACAGGCACTGGAAATGGAGCACGAGGGTAATTGGGCTAAATCATCTATCGGTGTTGAAGAACGGACCCTACTGAAGGATTCCAACGTTATATGCTCACACGTCGTTTATAACGTAAAAACAGACTAATAGGGAGTACACAGGCTTCAGGCGAGAATATGTCCACACTAAAACCTAGATAACATGAAGGACGACGTAAGAAAGGACTTGGCCACAGCACAGTTTCGCGTCATCTAATTACTACTGTCAATCGTCACGTTCCTACCGATGCGTATTAGAGTAATTGATATCAGCGGTTTTTATATACAAAGTGGTCCGATCAAGCGCAACATATACGTAGGTCCGCCAATATAATGGGTATAGCTCGATGATATGTGTGGAAATTGTTGAAACTTCCGTATAGGATTCAGAATCCGGAAGGCTGTGGGCTATGGTGAAGGAAAATTTTCTGACTAATTGAATTGGAATGGAAACGGTAAATGGTATATCCGAACTGTTTATCAAACGGGATAAGAACGAGACAATAAACATGATACTCGCAAACATAACCGACGACTTACTTATTGATGGTGACAGGGAAACGATGGAAGATTTTTTAAAAGCGGTATCGAATCGATTTAAAGTAAGGAAGGCAATACTTGACGCACCAATTCATTTCAACGGCACACAGATAAAACGAAATGCGAACGGCAACATCAAAATTAGTACGGGATCATGCGTGAACTCATTGAACCACTAGACATCACACGGGCACGCTGGAAAGAAGCGGGCGATAAAGTGACACCGCAGAAATAAAATCGTATCGAGCGATGGTAGGATCAATAACCTGTACGGGTAATGGTTCGCTGCCTCAAGCATCATTTATTGGGTCGTTTATGCAACAAATTGCACCCATACTCCGTGTACAGGATCTTACCGAGGCGAACAAAATGTTAAAAGAAATACAAGATCTGCAACCTGTTATACTATTCCGTACTATGGCTGTTAATGTAGAGGAAATCAATGTATTAAGGTTTTCGGACGCGTCTTTTAATATTGTGTCCGGCAGGGACTACTGCTAAACAGGGATACTAACCGCATTGAAAGCGAAAGGCATGAACGGCGAAACCGTATTTCATCTTGGACTGGAGCAGCAGCAAGCATAGAGGGGTAAGTCATTCATCATATGGGGCCGAAATCTTGGCTTGCGCCGACGCCGATGACAGGGCATACTACATCAAAGAAGCTATAAGGGCAATCACGAAAGAAAGCAATGCGAAGCACATCCTACATATTGACTCAAAAGGGCTGTTTGGTACTATATCCACTCTGCACGATGGAAAGGAATATAGACTCAGACAAGCAGTACAGCGTATACGAGACTTCTTCGAAAGCGGGGACATTTATAAATTGTGATGGATACTAACGGGCCTAAACATAGCGGGTACAATGACAAAACGATGCACATCGGTACTATGAAAATTTAACAGGGTTTGAGAAGATTGTCGTATAGCGATAAAGGACAAGAACATACAACAACTCAAATGAAAAGAATGGAAATGGTGAATTAAAAGACGGATAGTTACGATCGACGGCGTTACCGCCACTGAGGGGAGTGCTGAAAATGTCATAAAAACATATGACCGATTGGAAAAATATTCACACGATGTACGGACAAGAAAGTGGGGACATAAATAATATCAGCATATGTCTAACTAACGGACATACGATTGCAAGGAACACCAGTGGATGGGGATAATCAATCTGTTATATAAGGACTCTACACATCGAGCAACGTGTGTAGCATAATAAAGATAAACGGAGGAGCGAATACGAAACGACTAAACGGCGATTTGAACTACAAATCGAACCGAACCTTAATCGATTGAGGAATATTGCTGACTAAAGGATAAAGAACAAGGGAAAGCATGAAATCGGCAAGGGGATCTCCCAGTGAGACATGATATGAGCGAAGGAAGAGCCGGATAGAAAGGACTACAAGTAGGAAAGAACCGATGTATATAATAAAAGAATAGAGGGGATAGCGACCCTGTGACTGTTTTGTGCCTTCTTTACTTTTTCAACACAGACTGAACGCATCCATCAGGATCGACCCATTCTACTACATATTAACAAGACATTATCGACTTCTATAATCAGTTAACACACAGACGACATCATCGAAAAAACTACACCAAACTCACGAGGATTACATATCTGGACAGGACGTCTATCACACTGACACGTGGACGACAAAACGAAACCATGTCTGGATTGGGAATTACTACAACTGTACAAACGTTTCACTGTGCCAGTGCAGTTTATTCAATTTATGTGATATGTGAAGAACGATGACTGGAAAGGAAGCTCATGATGAGATACATTCAGTCGACGAGCACTTTTATGAACATTAACCAACACGATTTTCTTATATGGACTGCTGTCCATAGGTGATTTTGGGAATTACATAAAATTTCAATTTTTCGGCATGGAACTCTGAAATGATGTATATTGGACATGTAGACGACATCAAGGACTACCCAGACAATTTTTTGTGCGAATATGCATTCATTTCAAAGTGACGTAATGCCTCATTTTTATTGCTTCTTGGGACTATATGACTGCTAGACATATATCAACTTAACATGGACAGCCGTACATATTAATAATTTGTTTCAAAAAAAGTGCCACATTTTTAAATATTTAATATGTGCTGCCGTCCATATACTCAGAAAACGGGCATTTTCGAAAAGGGGGATAGTAAATAATAAATGAAGACAAATAAATCCATTGCTTGTATCTTTAAGAGAACCGGCGTCGAGATGTTGGTGGGAGTTGTCACTTGAAGATTGCTGATTGTTTGAAATCGTGCACCTAGCCGCCCGTCTAGGTATATAGTTCCTCTGAACTCCATGTTCAGTTTTTTATTGAACGGTTGTTTGTTGACCATCAAAAATACATTGATTTTCAGAGTATGATTCAGACATAGTAGCACTTCCACTACCATGAGCCATATGTAGAGGCCCTGAAGACACAGCAATTTCTGTTGTATTTTGAACACCATTTCCCTGACCATCCTCCATTATGTCATCATCTGTTCTGTCAGTAGAACTATGCAGACGAGGAGTACGACTGCGAATTGGTGTCATTACTCGGTTTGTTTGTCGGCGTGTGAAAACAAGTGGGTTGGAATTGTACTAAATATAAAAACATGCTGTCCCACCGGACAAATTATCTCTACAAAGTGGAGCTGTACAAACTTCACACATGAATTTTGTTTTCATACCTTGAATATTCGTCTTTTTCTGTTCTGTTGGTTGATTTTTTGAACAAACAATACAGAATCGTTTCTTCTTTATCGGTACCAGATTGTGACGAAGATTATGGTTAAGCTTGATTAAAAGATGTTCACCAGTATTTTCTCTCGCTATTCTACTCTTTCTTTTACTGGAGGTTCTATCTGAAGTCCAGGATTTACAAAGGATCATCGTCTGGTTTCTCTCAAATTGTTCCACTTGGAGGCCTGGAATCCAGATGTAATTGAATAACCAGGGCCTCCTCCAAAAATCCCTAGAATGATTGAGTACGCAATATCTCTTTTGCTACCACCTTCTACAGATCTGATACCACTCACCACCTCCGTTTGTATATTAATTATTATATACCTCTGCTTGTAAAACTGCCAAACGCGATGGGTATTTGCCATAAGCATGACGAAACTTTTGAAAACACGGGATTGGTGTATATTCATTTTTTATGAAGAAGACATTGTAGCTGAAAGCATTAATCGATGAAGGAGGTCAACATTTTTCATGGATGTATTCCATGTATACGCCACTGCTGGTCTAAATTTGACACGATGAGGTCGTCCCAGAAGTACATTCCCACCTTTTTTAGATGATACAAATTCCTTACACAGTCTAATGCTTTGAATTAAACTTTCTCTCTCGATTTTACGACCCAAATCCCTCAAGTCAGACCTGATGTTACCTGAAACTGAAAAATCAAAATAATACATCCACTGGATCAATGGATGAAAAAAGGCTTCGATTCTATAAATGTAGTCTTCAAGTTCTGCAGTTGAAAATTTAGACAAAATACAATATTCAATTTTTGTTGTAGTTCCAACAACATACAGAACTCTTTGACACTGTAAAGCGGCAGCATGATGTTGACATTTTTCAATTGTCGTCGCCCTTAATTGGGCCCCTCTCGATTTTAGCGTTATAAGGTTTCAAACGAACGATTTCATCATATTATCGACCCCTTCATCATGTTATCATCGTCTAATCATCATCAAGAATATCATTATCAACATACTATCATCATCAAAAATATCTTTACACCTTATTACGTATATCAAAGTAATAATCATCTCATCATCATCACCAATATCACCATCATCATTTTATTTCCAATATCACAAGTACCATCATCTCATCACTATCACGAATATCATTATCAACATATTATTGTCTGTATCTAAATTTTCATTATCTAATCATAATCACAATTATCAACATCAACATCTAATTACATTAATCTCACCATCACTAGTATAATTATTGGTACCTTACTATGAATCAGTTCATACCATAATTCCGTCATCATACTCAGTATAGTTATTATCCTCTCATCAGTTATAAGTATCACTATCACTATTAATATTACCATCTCATCATTAATTGAATTTCACTATCACAGTCACATTTATATCATCTCATCTTTAATCATCAGGAAATAATTATCAACAATTTATTATCATCATCTCAATATAACTTTATGTGCAACGCAATACTTATTATTATTAGTATCATCATCTCAAGAAACGTCATCATCATCTGTGTGGATCAGCTAAGCAGTATACTGCTTGTATCTATAGACTGTACTACTTCTGATCCACATTGGACTCCGTCTTTGGGTATTAAAGTGACAGTACAGACTGATGTGATGAGGTACACTGTCTCCACATTTCAGAGATATTGGAAAGTAATGGCAATGTAAATCGCATGACAATAAGTATAACATACGATCTGCAAACATCCCTCAATTCGATTTTATGTTTCATTCATTGATAAAATTTTCAAATATTATAGTCGGGTATACACAGATAAAATTCAGGGTTAACGATGCCACAATGTTTTTCCGCGCAAACATTCCCACTCACCATTTTATGAAAAAAGGTTGAGTTTTTTTATTGTAAACGAAACTTTTTAGTTTCAAATGAATCGTACTTCGGTACGATTCATTTGAAACAAAAAAGTCCGAATGCCGTAATGAACAAAAAAATTCAAAAAGAATATGGTAAACATCGGTTGTGCAATGAATAAAAATCAGAAGTAACCTACTACTATTGAATCATTCGCAACCATGTTCTACTACTACATATGATATGTTGTATTAGTGCATGGTAATTCCTTCATCATGCGATATGTTATCATCTTCAAAATTGTTTTATAGTCGATTAACATATGCATAAAATGAAAAACAAACGCACAGATAGATTTGGTTGATATTTTTGTTATTGAGATTGAGATGAAAATTCATAATTTAAAATATATTTGATATTAATCTTCATCCACCTATAGGAAAATATTGTCGGGTATTTTTTTGAATTGTGGGACCATCCACATTAATGGATTGAAAATCAAAAAACATCCGATAATAGTTTCTTTAAAAACTATAGGATTAGGAGAAGGAAAATGAGAATGATCCGGGTAAAGGGACGTAGAAGAAGCAGTAGAATTTTCGAAAAACATCATTTATAAATTGAACGTCGCAATATTCACCAGTGTATTCCCGTAATCGAATTATGTCATTCCATGTTGGTTCTAATGGGATACCAGGTGGTTTCTTCAGACCAAAACAATTAAGTAGCCTGCAATGGACTTCAAAAGGATCGGGGGTACTTATTGATAGTTATTCGGGCTTCATCTCCAGAGGGAGAACCGGAAATGTTGAAGAAACAGTTGAGTTGACTGCCAATCTTGATGACGTTTTTATCAATCTGAATAAATATGAGATGGAATTGAAGGCTGCAAAAGCCAAGTTTTTGGTGGTAGATGCTGAAAATAAGTCTGTCGTGAAGAGAATAAATATGTGAGGAGCAGAAAAAAATCAAGTTGAGCAGTGAAAATAAGGCAGTTGTACAACTGAACGAATACCTAATGGTGAAAGTGGCACAAAGTAAAGAAGGAAACGGAACGTAAAATAGTCGTAATTAAATACAGAGACATTCCCTCAGAGTTGCACCGAAGGTGGATAAAACTTTATTACTTTGGACAAGAATAGAATTATCTGAACTGAAACAATTTCAATAAAAACCGGAAACTCTACGAGACATAGTGTGCGTGAAAGAAATATAAATAGAGTTATCTTGAATGTATAAATGTTACAACATTCCTCCTTTCTGTCACTGGAATGACCTCCTAATTTTATACCATGAATTGTCTGATATGCTCAACTTCCGAAAAATATCGGAACGAAACAGGATCAATTGTCTGGAGTATAAAATGTATGGTGAAAATAACAGTCTATCTACAACTGATATTATATAAAAGGGTATAGAATTAACTGTTGGAAATATCGTGTTTAAGATATGTTTATACGATCCACACAATTTCATTGGAATTTCTTTCGCTTGTTTAGTACCCATATTTATTATGGCTGCGGATGTGCTTACAAAATAACTTGGTTTAATAAAATTTTCAAGCTCAATTCAGATTTTTGGGCTCGGATTTCGAAGCGAGTGGTAGAAGTGTGTATGAAATATGGTGGTTATGACCATATTGTCTTTTTGTCACTGGAATTGGAATTGGCTTTTCAGTGGCTTTTTCCATTGGGGATATATTACTGCTAGATTCGTCTTTATTTGAGTTTTGAAAATTTGGAGATGTCTCGAACGTATCATGTTTTTCAAGTGTATTAGTATAGCTCGAATCGTTTCTAATTATTCGAAAATTGTTCATAATCTGGATGTTTTTCTCAATTACTGGATTTTTTATGCTTCTTCTAATTTGAAGCTTGTTCTTACTTTAATTTGATGAACTCTTTTTTGTTAGTAAAATTTTCGACTAGTTGGACTTCTCAATTTATATAAAATAATCTCAACTCCTTTCTGTTAGAATAGTGAAGTGTGGTTGCTCGCCTAACCGACTTGATTTATTACTTGAAGATGCGCACAAAGGGGAAACTAAATAATCATGAAGAAAAGAAAAATAAATAATAAAGAAAGGAGAGGTATGCTGCATTGTTGTTAACAGCAATTCAGAAAACCTATTTACAAAACTTAATATTAAAATTCAACTGTTGAATAAAACCTAGCTAGTGGAAGATTACATCCAACACCCCCTCTGCCACATGATCTCTTAGACCACAGTCGGAGAGGAGCTTTCTCAGCCTCATATGTGGGAGTAACTTTGTCATGATATCAGCAAGCATTCCTGTAGTCGGGAGGTACACAAGTCGAAGCTGGCCAAATTGGACCGCATCTCGGACTAAATGAAACCGCACACCATTGTGCTTTGTTTGAAGTTCACCTGAACTTCCAGAGGCGGTTTCCATGCCTGACTGGTTTTCAACATACATTAATGTACCATTTTCAACAGCTCATTCTAGGCCAAGACCATTTTTCAACCTTCTCAACTAACGGCCTCCTTATCAGCAGAACACAAACTTATGTACTCGTCTTCTGTGTATGACAATTTGTCATACTACTCTTGTCTCCAAGAGGCAGTCTCCTTTAAGGCAACTACCTCTTGGTGACGAGAGTACCATGACACTGCTGTTTTAGCCATCAAGAACACATTTCCACTTGTAGATCTACGCATATTTATATCTCCCGTCCAGTAGCATATACATAACAAGTGAGAAGATTTGAGTATTTACAAATGCTATATTCTAATAACAGTTCCTGAGTGGAGGTGGAGATAATATATCGTCTGGCACGCTTAACTCCATTCCAGTGTCCTTCAGTAAGAGACTCAATGTACCTAGACAGGTAATGTAAGAAACGGCATATTTAATGTCTGGACGAGTAGTAAAAGACAACTACAACAGGCTTCCAATAGCCTGACGGTACGGTTCATTAGTAGCTATTCCATCGTCATCTTGGTTCCAGTTGAATTCCATCGGATTACTTACTCCGTTGGCTTCAGACATTCCATATCGGTTAATAATACTTGATATGTACTTTCTCTGGGAAAGAAATAGATTTCCCATCTCAAGATCTCGTATAATTTCGAAACCAAAGCATGATCGTGCTTCCATTAATTCCTTCATAAAACATCGACTGCTGAGTTTAGAATTTAACTAAGAGAAAGTTTTCATGTCACTGCAGGCGATAAGAGGGTCATCAATGTACAAATAAAAAGGATGTATCCATCTACGGATTTTCATACATAAACACATTCGTACGCGGAATTGTGATGAAACCCCGCTCATCAAAACAAACTTGTCGATCATTGAATACCACTAGTTATGAGCCTGCTTCAGACCGTACAGATATTTGATTAAACGACATTCAGTTTTTGTCGTATCTTCTTCAAAGAAGCCCTCCGTCTTATCTATGTAGATCTCTTCTTCCAGATCTCCATTCAGTAAAGCCTTTTCAACATCATTTGATATTAAATTAGTCCATACTTTGCTAGCAATGCAATAATTACACTCACAAATTTGAATTTCACAACTGGCGGAGAAGTCTGGGAGTCGTCTAGTCCCTTCACCTGCGTGAAACCACGGACAACCAGTCTAGCGTTAAGTCTGGGTGAAGGAGCTCCATCTTAAAAGGCCTCATCCTTAGTTTTGTAAATCCATTTTGAATATACAACACTGCTGTATACTGGCCCCGGTACTAATTTCCACGTACCATGCTTCTTTATTGACTCAAGCTCTTTCACCATTTCTGACATCCATCCATCTTCCTGGGGTCCTGTAGTAGCCTCCATGAATTTAGTTGAATCATACGGATTTGTAGGCATCAAAGCGAGATTCAACTGGAATCGGCGTGGTATGTTTCTAGATCTATCTGATCTGCGAACTCCGTTCGTATGCTGCAATAGATCGATGGTAGGATTAGTTCACGTTTCGTTTATTCCTTAAATTTCGCCATAAACACTCTAGATATTCAATTCAGTAGCATTAGAGGCTTCATTGACAGAACTTACTTCACCTTCTTGCTGAGATAGTGCATCATTTGCGCCTCCATCCGTGGCATCCCAGACTTTAGTTATACTGTTTTTCATCACTATCTATCGTATCATTTCCAACAGAGTCCCCTTCCATCAGTATTTGTTTCATCGCCAAGAACCAATTCAAACGAAATATACTGCTCATTTCAGAAGCGAGAATTTCCGCTCTATCCATAATCATCGAACTTTACATCCCTGGATTACACGACTTCATGTCCATACATCCCAGAGCTTGTAATTTTATACACAAATCCAATCACTATTGGTTCATGAGAACGGGAGACAAACTTCTTAATAGATAGTGTCTGAACACTGTACCAGAAGCGGCTTCCAAAGACTCGAAGGTGACTCAGATCAGGTTTTGGTCCCATCAATACCCCAAACGTATTTTTAGAGTTCGAGAAGACTTGGAAGTTACTCGATTATGTCTTTTACTTGCAACAGAGAGCTCTTTACCCCAAAAACGCCGTGATCTTTTCCTGTGTGGAAGAATTGAGCTCATAATGCCAATAATAGTCCGATGGAATCTTTCGGGCACCCCGTTCTGGTACGGACAATATGTAATTGTGATATCAGCTTTAATTATGTGCTTATGTAGTATCTCCACTATCGTCCTGCCCACGTACTCGCCACCGTTGTCCGAATGAAGCCATTTCAGTCGCTTTTCAGTCTCTGTGTCAACTTGGGAAGCCAAGTCTGAAACACTTCATTGACTTCTGGCTTGGCTTTAATTGGAAACACCCAGCCATATGTAGAGAAATCATCGACTAATATGACGAATAATTTAGAACCGACAAAGGAATTCACAGGCATAGGTCCCCATACGTCAGAACGAACTAAATCTAGAATTCCGGGAGATCTTCACCTCCTTGTTTCGGAACTGGTGCTCTACTCAGCTTTCCATGTACACAAGACGCACATAGAGGGCGTGAATATTTTGTGGGTGTGATTTCCATACCATTTACAGACTCCTTTTTAAGCATGCTCCTTATTCCTTCAACATGTACGTGTCCAAATCGTGCATGTCAAAGGTCCACACTTGGAGCAAGCGCAATCTTTTGAGACAACAAATGTCTTCGGTGGTCGTGTTTAGATTATAGAGACGACCATGTACACGTATTTCCATTCCAATAACACGTTTTCATTTATATTTTGGGTACCGGCCATTGTGAAATAGAATGCAGCAAGCACCCTCTTCCCTGATACCAACAGATAGCAAGATAAATCTAAGATTCGGTACAAACACCACATTTTTCAACATGCACTGTATCTGCTTTCCACCGACCATGATGGTAACAAGAATAATTCCCTTTCCAGTAGCTTCTACAGAGAAGTCATTTCCCATCCCTAGATTGTGAGGAGAATCGTATGTATCAGATGTAGGAAACAGAGTCTTGTCAAACATCATATGAGTCGAAGCACCAGAGTCAATGTGCCAATACATTTTCTGTTATTTGTATTTTTGAGACATTCCGGAAGCCAAAAAGCAGAATATTTCAGCATCGATTTCCACTGATTCAGGAGACGGATGTAGTGCTTTATTTGCAACTAGACAGGTCAAACCACGGTTTCTCTGCTCCGGATGCTTTTGCTAGCATTTATTCTCGTTATGACCATTTCTCTGGCAGTAGGTACAATAGGGACGGTTCCTGTGATTACCAGACTGGTTCAACAAAGAAGCTTTCGGAGTGATATATGATCGCTAGTCCAAACGCTGTTGCTTCTGGATAGGACTACTTTTCACAAAATCTAATGAAATTTTGTCTGTTTCACCGGCTACAGCATCCAGTGCAACAATAAGATACTGAAAGCGATCTGGGAGGCCATAGAGAATCGTCATTTCAATATCAGCGTCTTTGACATTTTCGTCTACACTTTAAAGGTATGAGGAAATCTGTCTGACACGATTTATGTGATTCAGAACCTTCTCATCAGAATTCAAACTATCTGTGTAAAATGTACGGCGTGCATTGATTTCATCAACTACTCATGCTGAAAAATGTTCTGAATAACTTTCCAAATTTCTAACTCTGTTGTAATACCCCCGCACGTTGTCCAGTTGTTCATCACTTAGGGTGATACCAATCACTGTACGAGCTTTGGCATCTTCCCGTTTCCATTCGGAGAGTTTATCTTCATCATAAATTTAAGATATCAGATGAAATTTGTCTCCTAGGCAATGGGATTTTTTTTCGTCTTTTTCCAATATGGCAACGACACCAAAACTTGTAGTAACTTCAAAGTGAGGGAAGTTTAATAATTATTTTTTGAAGAAGCGTTTGTTGAGAGTTGAGATGAAGAAATGAAAGGTCGGAACTTTGACCTCTGCTGAGACACTCCAGGTGTGATACGATTTTCATCTACATACCCACTTCCACGTAACAGATGTGAGCACATATATATATATATATATATTCCTACGAGACGTCCCATGGAGTTTAATGACCAATTCAGATGCCTTCACTTGATTATGGCAGAAGTAATGTTCATGATGGGTAGAAGCTGAAATTTTTCCGTGAACGGGTTGGAATACCTATACTTTACGATCTTTTCGGATACACACAAAAAGCAGATCCGCGCAGAATTGTCGATAAAACTATCATGATCATTGCAATATTAGGATGCTTGGATATATTCCATAATGTCATTTATTCAAGTAGATTAAAACATTAAAACGTGGTGGAGGTTCACAGAGTAATTATATGCCTGATTATGTTTTACATGAATATTTAATAGACGACCAGTTATTATATAGGTTTTTTTAGAAAGTTGGTGTCTATTTGGCTTCCGATATTCTGTCGGCGGATGGAATGGGAGAATTAAATAATGTTGTAATAAATATTCAGCCCAACGAAATGTCCATTTTAGTTCTTCCTAATCTAAACCGCATATTAATTCTTTTCAATCTGAATAGTTCAAAAAATATACTTGTATATTTTTACTGAGCTGGGTACTATTTAAAATTGTCACATTGCATATACGTATAATTAGTAGTCAACCATCAGTCTTGTAGGTAATTAGGATGTGGTAACAGAGATCATCAGAAAGAGTTATGATATGATATATTTACTGTATAAGTAAGTGAAG
>JAULBU010044396.1:0-13939 GCA_032358235.1 Odonthalia washingtoniensis | reverse complement strand
AATAAGGGTCTAAGTTTTCGTCATGTGTACTTAGTTCCAAGACCGCCGAGCTGGGATTTGATCGTTTAGTTGACACTAATCTTCCCGCTGGTGGTTCTCTTCTTCGTTTTCCAGTTATCTTGACTGGTACCTCTGTCCGAATTTCAGGAGTTTCATCACTACTGTTGATTTCAATTTGGATACTATGTGACCTTTTCTTGCTTCTAGTCGTCGCTGCTATACGTCCATTCAAACCCATCGAAACAGTTGTCAGCTTTCCCTTTGCCTGTAGTACCTACCCGGAGCGGATTGGGGGTACCGGTCGATGGAATACGAAGTGGCGGAGGCTTAGGGATTGGATTCCCTCACGACAATAAACTGTAAGCACCGTCGTGAAAGCGAGGGCGGAAGCTCAGACCATCCCGTGCTTCCACGAAATCAGTGGGGACCTTTCGGAGGCGCGCACGTGGGGAACAATGACAGATCATCCTATTCCTGTCCGTTCAGGGATTTTCTGGTAGTTGGTTCGATAGAGTTGATGTGAGTTGAGGCAAAAATTGGGGGTCGAGTTCTCACCAGAGGAAAGATGCCCGTCTCGTTGCCATCCAGTTGGTGCCGGCGAGACCTCTTTTATTTTGTCAACTGGTGGTGCTAACAGACATGTAGGCCCGAGCCACAGGTGTGCAAGCACTAAAAGTTGTGAGAGGAAAGAAAAAGGGAAAGACTCGTCTAAAAAGGGAAATTGAGACAGAGAATGGTGGGCCGTACAGTAGGGGAGGCAGAGAAATAAAGCACACAATTGGCGTGGGTAGCCCCTTAGTACTCACCTCCAGGGGTTCTATATTGTCAACGAGTCATTATCCCTGAAAAAATTATCCCTCACTTTTTCACAAGCCTCACGTGACGAGACGATGCACGGGTATCCATATTTTCACCCCTGTTACCGGGGAAATACTCGAATAGTCTTATGTAATTACAAAATATACCATGAACGACTCGCGATCTTGTCCTTGTCTCCGGAATGGCGGCATCCATTAGTTCCTTCATCCGTGTCGGAAATTATTCTTCTCCCAAGTCGCAGCCTCCTTCACAAACTTCATTTACCAAAGTGTGCAAAGCTGTTAAAAATTTATCACCAAGACGGTAGAAAACGTTTGCATCAAAAGTACCATTTTTTGGGCTTGCAAAAACCGCTTCCGCAGCATCCAAAAGATGAAATACATCCTCATCCATTGCACGAAACAGCACATAACAGTCCAGATAAGGAACCACAGTCCAAATAAGTAACCCCATTTTCACCAGATATTTATCACTTCCGAATTCCGGTATTGTACTGATCTTTTGAAAAATAACTGGTTTGGTAAAGAGCATTTTCCAAACGTGAGCATATCTATCTTATGTGGACCTGCTATTACAATCAATAAAATTGGATGCTTTCATGCCCCTCGAGATATCTGTTGTTTTCGATTCATGAAACGGTACACCATACTCTTCTGAAAACGTCTCACCGTACCGTATTACACTGCTCATGAGATCGATAAACGAATTGTCCTTTTTAATTTTCGAGGACGATATATTTAGAGACCTACCCAGCTTATTCAACTCCCACGGTGTCATGACCGCTTTATGGGTTCGCACCAGTAAAGCCACACGAATCAGATTCCCCGCCCATTTCAGATCTGGACTGGTAATTTCACAGAGAATCTGGAGTACCGACAGGCGGTGTAGACCATCTACTACAACAAGCGCCTTATCCTCCTTTAATAAAAAGTCTACCATCCTTTTCGTCGCATAGTTGAGAAATATTATTAAAATTACATCAACATCATCACTTTGAAATGTTACCGAAATCATTCCAAGACCAACTTGGTACTGATATTCTTGAAATGATGCCACGAACGTATCGAGACGTTCATTGTTCACATCCCGGATTAGTTTTGCAACCTTTCTCACTTGATTAACAAGAAGCCATAATTCGGTGGAAACATAATTACCAATTACAAAATCTCTCAGCTCTAGAGCCGTGCCAGTTTCATTGTCCTCCGGATTGTTCGTTCCATCATCCACGGCCTTCATTTCCTGAGAGTCACAGAAATACACCGTACCTGTCTGTTCCAGTTCCTGAAGATGATTTGGGTTGCTTCTATTTGTAATGTGCATCAAATACGGATATGGTAAGTGCTTCCAGATGCATCAAATACGTACACCAGTAATTTGTATTCTGTCCTTGTTTTGTTCGGCACCATTCGGTATCCATTTTTCTATATGTCTATTCCCTTCATTTACATTAATCCATGGTACAATGGCTGTACCGACAAATAAGTTAGGTATATCGTCCCTGTATGACTCTGTTGGCGTTTCCTTACCAGTTGGCGAATATGACCCCAAAGGACAGTCCTTCGGATATTACAGACTTACCCGAACGCCTCCCACTGCCCCCTTGCAGCTGCATATTTCCCGTAGTCATCTGTCAGAAGCGTTTTGTGAAATTGTTGCCCCGCCCTAGCCGACAGCTCTAAGTGCATTCGGGGGGGTTTGTGGGTGCCGAAGGGCTTGTAGAAATGTTGTTCCCTATGTTTCTCCGATGGATATTGTTGTTGAGTTGATAAGTTTACAGTATGTTGAGGTAAGTGGAAGGAATTTGAGAGTGAATCCGTAATATATATACGTTCCGCTGCGGGTTGGTATGACCTGACTTTAGTAGTATGCTGTGGGTGTTGATATTGAGATTGTAGTTCTTTGGGGCAGTTGATATGACTTTGGTAGTATATCATGACAGGAAATGATATCCCGTATATCATATGACTTCCATCATCAATTGCTTGCAAAATTTTGTAACTATTTCTGACAGTGACTGGGCGGCAAATTTCAACACTAATTACAAGGAAAGTGAAAAATGTTCCTCCATATGAAGTCGAGATTTTCGTAAAAAATTAGAATTCTAATCATTTACGAAAAGCCCAAATTCATATGGAGGAAAATATTTTTTACAGCTAATAGTGTGTATTCTACTGCATATGAAGTTGGGATTTTCGTAAAAAATTAGAATTCTCATTTTTTACGAAAATCCAAACTTTATATATAGGAAAGTTTTTAATTCCCCCCCAACTACTGTGAATTTTTAAAATTATCATTTTCATTCCAGAAATCTTCATATGGGAGGCAACACGGCCGTAAAATCTACCGCCGAGTGACTGTTACATCGTACACCCGCCGCCGAGTGACTGCTAAATTTTTCTTCCTTCGTCCACTCCCACACTGCAATATTCCAAAACAACCACTTGCTTTACTAATGTCATAGTACTACTACGATTTTCAACTATCGCCGTGACATGCGACATCTATACATTCCAAAACGTTTTCCATCATCTAATAGTGATAGAATCACCAGCCAACACCCGATTTCACCGTTTATGTCATATTGCTTAATTTAAGCAACTCCTTACATCATCATTTAAGTGTATCCACTGCAATTGGTTCACTAACAAATATATAGTATATAATAGTTATCGTCTTCAGCAACATTCTCCACTTCAACATTTTAACAACATACGTAATGTCTTCATCTGCGGCTGCATCTACAAATTCTGGACAAAGCAGATCTGAAAATCAACATAATAGTACCAGTTCGAATCTGACAGAGGTTGAATTCACCCGTTTCCTCCTGTTTCGCTTTCTCGAAACGTACAATAGTGTCCAATTCAAAGACAAATTCAACTATAAAAAGCTCAGCTTCCAAGTTTTTCTTCGTCGGATCTGGTCAACAGATGCTCCAATCTGTGCGTCAATTAAGATCTGATTTCGAGCGGGAAGCAAATAAATGGACGAAGCCTTTGAGAGTAAATATTTCCTATCAACAGGAACAAATGATGACAAGGTCCTTGTAGAGATGGGTTCACAGAAAGTTCGGCAGATAGTCCGCGCCTCGCGATATATAGTTATGGACGCACATATTCAGGAACAATCGAAATGTTCCAGGACCTATTCAAGGATATGGATACTTCAACTGGATTTTTAGTCGGTCCAAGTTACATACACCTCATCATTCAGACCGGTCCAAAAGGAGCAAGAACGTTTCCATTCAATATGTCCATTCCAACAAATTTTGAATACCTTGTGTTATTTCACAGCATTTCAGTCGTATAGAGTTTTATCAGATACAACAAACATAACGACAAACGATGTAAAAATTTGATAAATATTAAACATTTCACTGGGACATGAATTGGGTTCATTTGTCAAACAGTTTATAAAGCCTGTCCTCGGCTTGGTCAATCAATCTGCATTCAAGTAGTCAGTACATTACTTTATCCATACATGTATTATGTATTACTACTTAGACACTTCTACATTCAATGTTCTTTTGTTCAGAGATATGGAATTCTCCTCTTTGACACGGGAGAACACGCTCATAAATAACAATGGACCTGTAAATGAAGAAAAATTGGTGTCTCCTGATGCTTGGAAGAACACAATTGTGCAGGATACTGCATTTAGGCACATCACCGACTCATGTTTTAGCAACCTGCATGAACTATTGGTCAATGTTACAATTTATGATGTTGATTCAAATATGGAAACAGTTCCCTTTTTGGTACCTTTCTTCTATAAACCAGACTGCTTGGATTTTCCACAATTATTTTGTGACCTGCTTGGTCATGTGAGAGAGGCTGTCAAAATCACCGTTACACAACTTGATTCGACTCCAATAATACCGCTGCTAGAAATTCTGGATGTCTCCATTACTTCAGAAAAGCGTGGACAGTCTCCGTGCATCGCCGAAAACTGAACAAGGAACAAGAAATCGAAGGTTCCAGGAAAAGGAAGAAATTCAATTCATGAAAAAATAGAAATAGAGCCACAACCAACACCGGAATCAAGACCAGATGTGAAAGATGAAGGTGAAATATAACCTGCAGCTTCAGAGAAATTGACCATAGAGGCATAGAATGCAATGGAATTGTTGAAGGAAAGAATGCAGATTTATTGCTGTTGCTATAACTCCGAATTTCAAGCCCTCATTGATATACATGAGGATGATGTGGGTCATACATTACATGAAAAGATGGATTTCATTCTTACAGACTCTCTAGACAACATAAGGTTCGATCAGGATAGTCCGAACTCAGAACATCATCGACTTGATGTCGTAGACATGAAATTATTCGTGAATTTTTGTGATCTACTGTTGACACAGGGAATTCATGCACCTATCTTTTGCTCCGAATTGCAATTCTTATGCTGCGTAGATCAAATCAAGTATTGAAAGTTCTCTTCCTATTAGACAGCTTGGAAGAACATGAGATTGGGAAAGATGTCAAGACGGAAATAAGTGTCTTCAATGCGGAGGATAATTCCCTCTACTACACGAAGGAAAGGGGTTACTATACTTCTGATCCAATGATCCCCCGTCTGTCGCATCTTACGGTTGTTGAGCAAGCAGTCCACTTCTAGAAGAATGGTATGAAATGGAACCTCGCATTAAGAAGGGTAATCTACAGTTGTTCCGGGTTCATTCAGTCTGTTCATCCCGGAACATGTAATGAGATGGACAACATTCGAATGGTGCCTACCAAGAACATGGTATTCATACCAACGGAAATGAAACAACGTGGTGCTAGACAAATGCTGCGGCCTGAACGAAAATCGATAAAATGAATGATGGATATTATTAAGAAATTTACACATGCCGGTCAGTTGGTTGAGGATACATTCGCCGTTAAATTTTCTGTGGAAATATCATGTATGCTTCTCGCCAAGCACAGAAAGTTTGTTGGCGGTGATATGGATGAAGCTTGTTTGGAATGATGTTGGATTCTACTGGTTGCCGAATTTTCTCGGCAGTTACTGAACGATGAATCATATATAGTCGGAACGGAAGAACAGCTTTCTGCAGCAAGATTATTTCTGAAATAACTGAAATCCATTGAAGGGAAAATAAGAAGGGATGTATCGGATATCTCCGTTGGACTTACTTCACTTCAGAATTTTCCGAAGTATATTCACCACTTATTTTCAAATGTCGTTGTGGATGGAAAGTTGTACAATATCGGTCGTGCCATACCTTGAGAAAAGTGTAAACTAAAATGTAAGACTACCCTCAAAATTATGGCAAGAAAAGCTCCGCGTGCAAATGAAGCCGGGCCTCTAGGTTTGTCTGTGAAAAAGTCTACTATCAAACATGACAAATCCGGTTTGGGAGTGTTCGCAGAAAAATCTCTTCCTACACGTTTTTTATAGGTCATTACTATGGAACCTTGGTTTACGGAAATATCACCGGGATCAATTTGCTTACGGAAACATATGGTGATGGTTTGTTGCCAGTAACTAAAGATCAGGTCTTGAAATATGCCGCCAATTTGGATCATATATTCACTGCTGATGATGGTTCAAAATATAAGGCTTGGATTGTAGCTGCTCCATGGTGTGTTACAAGCTACATAAATGATTTTTATTACCTGCATAGTGACAACGCGTCTCATATGGACCAAAATAGTAATCTAAAAACTGCAAATTACGTCTCCCAGCAGAATAGAAAGTTGAAAACTGATGCGGCAGTATCTTCGTACTAGGTTTTGGAGATTCAAACTTTAGTTCCTATTTAAAGTGGTGAAGAGCTTTTTCTTGATTATGGTCCTAATCATGTTCATCATGTGGTTTCCGATTAGTACTTTCTATTTCAAGTTTTTTCATTAATGCAAATTTTGCAGACATTTAATAACATAAATTAATATAAGAAATTCCACTATACTGTATCGATGCCATGACAGGCTTGCATGATGAGAATATAACTTACATATTATTACTTGCAACAGTAACCTAATTATATATATTTCCCATTCCTTTATGATTCGTACAAATATCGTTAAAGATTCGATCTTCTTGTAATATTCTAATGTCTCATCCAGTGTAAGAATATTTTGTTGCGATAGAAGCAAGTGTAAAAACACCTAAAAGTACTCAATGTGTACTATCTACTGAACAAGTACGGAATCCAAATTTGCATTTATCTATCGGAACTATTCTTGTTATTGTGTATTTCAATAATCCATTTGAATTTCATTATGAAATGGAGGACATTACCCCTAATAATGTGGGGTAATATCGGTCATTGACATGGCATGTATGATTTCTAATTGTCAGTTGGTTCTATTTTGATATGATCAACTAGAAATTGCAATTATTACAAGAAAACACGGACAGCTCGCACAAACAATGCTTGAAAAAATTACCCCCTTCACCTTCCCATACATGACTGTTACTAAAAATCACGTATGTGTAGGTGAGAGGGGAATCACTGTGGAATAGAAGGCATCTGTACTACAGGTGCCTCCATTTTCACAGTGAAACTATATCTTAAATTATTTCCTACCCTCCCACACTTGGGGAAGACAAAATCTAAGAACTACTAACTATTTTTCACAAGTCATTCTACCAAAATATGAAAAACTAGATCAGTGTTTACGATCTCGCTAGGCCGGCAAGTTATGATCTGCCTCCGAACATCCACAGCGCCCCAAAAGATTACCTACCTTTCCACACTGGCCAAGCGTGGAAAGGTAGGGAATCGTTTTCCCTTCCCCAGTACGAATGGGGAAATATAACAACTAATATCCAAATCTAACAAGTCATTCCAACAACTAATTCTACCGAAATTTGAAAAGTAGGTAAGCGTTTACGATCTTGCGAGGGCCGGGAAGTCATGTTCTGCTACCAAACCTCCAAAAGATCGCAAACGATTCCCACCCTTTTCACACTTGGGGAAGAGAAAAAATACCAACTAACAACTAACAACTAACAACTAACAACTAATCATTAATAACTGAACCCAACAAGTCCTTCCAACGAGCGATTCTACCAAAATATTTTAAACTAGATAAGCGTTTACGATCTCACAAGAGCCGGGAAGTAATGTTGTGCTACCCAACCTCCACAAGATCGCAAACGATTCCATACCTTTCCACACTTCGGGATGGGGAGGAGAAAAACTGAACAAGTTTACTTAACATGAAAAGGAAGGGAAGAAAAACTTATCATAAATTGATGCAAACTTCCCTTAAACAGACATTTATAATCCATTAGTGGTACGTAAAATATTATTGTCATAAAAACTCTGCCACTTATTCAAATTGTAACAGTAATTTTAAAAGGTGAAAGGGTTTTCATAATTTACAGAACGACGTGTTTACAACTTGAACATGTACAGTACATGTTCAAGATGTCACCACATCTTTGGGCACTTAGAATCATATCTTTGTGAAACCCCTCCCATTTATCATTGATTCCAATTGCCTAACGGGCATGTAACGGACACGTTCAGATCAATAATCTCTCACCTCAATATGTATGCGTCTCTCTCAGCTCTTCAATGTAGGCATTCATTACGTTCACTAATTGCATTACTGGTGGCTTTCCTGCATTTGTCTCTGATTTTTGGTATTGCTGGCGGTCATACACGCACTGCTGCCTTCATTTTGTTGATGCAATTTAAAACAAATATTTCACAAAAATGCCCAGAATAGCGGCCCACATAATGCTTTATGATTAATTGTCGCAAGTTCACGCAACTTCAAAACACTGAATGCCCGACCTTTATAAAATTATGAGGTTTTAGACAATATGAATGCCCGAGAAAAACTACGATGTTTGAATGTCTACGAATGGCTCAATGCGGACGTTCACATGGCCAAAAAATATGAATGTTTTCTGTGTAAATGGCCTCCCTTTCACCCCTTGGAAGTAGGTATTCATTTCCGGAAACAAAGACGCTTAAATGTAGGTACCGTATATCCTGAGACACAAGAAGATGCTAGTACTTGAATCCTGTGATGTCCGACTTCTGCTGCAAACATACCATGTTCGGTCAAAACTTCTCCAGTCAAATGAATCAGAGATTGCAAACCATCTTCAGAAATCACACTCACTATAATCTGCAAACAACTTGGAATTGAATACTACAGTGGAAGGACTTTTACCACGTTGTATATATTATACGCCAAAAATTCCAGGTTGAATACAGAAACAGTAGGTACTCTTTCAACTAAAATTCCAGCGTCGCCTTCCACAGTCCAAATTCTGCTTGCAGTAGGTATGAACCTCGAAACAACCATTTTATCTAAATTTAGTTGTAATGTATCCTTTTCAAAAACCAACTTTCCTTCTTGTCTCCAAACTTCTTCCTCCATGACAGTCCCGTTCGGTTTAGATGTCCATCCTGCCGAGAACTGCACGGCCTTGTTTGTTTACAAGAAAAGGGCATGGGAGGATAAATAGAAAAGGGAATCATAAACGATGGCTAACACACTACGGCCACATACACGGGCATTCTGGTTACCAAGAGTATGAACCCACACAGTAAACATACAAGACCACGTTATAGCAGGCCAACGTTGGAATACTATGACACGACATGTGTCACATAATTGACTTGGCACAACTACCGTTGCAGTAGACCGATTCTACTTCTTTATCATTTACCCGTAGAGTTATTCTGTTTCCCAAACTAGACACAGTATTTTAGAGACCCAGACACGTGTGATGTTCAAATTAGAACAGTGACCCTAAATTTTTAATACACACAAATTGAGCAGAATTACTTTCATGTGTAAATTCATACTGTGATGCGCAAGTCGGGAAAAAAGTAAAAAAGGAGAATGAATTAATAAAAAGAACAACACACGCGAGAGTGACAAATAGGTAATTACACCCACCCGATACACGTATATAATAAGATGACATCGATCCACGAAACGGGCCGGATCAGGCCAAAGACCGGGTTTCGTAGCACGGTTGCATCAACGGAGATCAGCCACTAACTGCGAATCAGGGTTGGTGACGGACGCACTAGATAGGGTGCAAGTCGTTATGACGTTTTTGAAGACAAGAGGGGATGCCCATTTGTTAGCACGTGTTATCACACGTACATATATTTCTATCTACGGAACAGGAAATAGAGAATAGAAGTAATCAAAAGGGAAAAGGATGGGTAACGCGATATACAAAAGGGACGATAGACATAACGAAGGGGCCCGAAAGGAGAGACAAAGGACAGTTATAACTTCTAACAAGCCACAAAGGCAGTTTGCAAATATGACGCCCAAATTAGCACTTTCGAACACAATTCTAAGTTCTGGGAAAAATATCGCAAAATCCTCAGTAATTACAGAAGTGAATAGAACCGATACAGGACCCGAAGACAAGGATGGAACCCGATCAGAGAACCTAAACCAAAAGATGGAAAGTCCAACTCCAAATTCAACACCTGTCGAAGATACCCAATACAAGGGAAAATAATCAAACAGCATGGACGACGACCCGTACCCGAATTACTCGGACTACCCCGAACCGCTGAAATGAGACTCAACGAAAGCTCGAATGACGGCGCACAGATTAGAACTCAACAAATACAGTCAGAGCATATTTGTAGCATACCAGAAATCAAAATTGAGAGGGGAGGTGCTATGACAAGATTTCTCAACAGCATTCAGACTGCACACCCTGCGTAGATGGTTCAGACCAGCAATTATTAAATGGAGACACCTATCAATCCAAAGAGAAATTTACCTTGCTCCGGACAGAACAAGACCTGCGATCGAAGCGATTATAGACATCCTATATAGAAAGGACCACGCGGGACCAATAAAAGAGGAGAAAATAACGAAGCTCAACCAGAACACGGTAAGAACTAAATTTATTGAAGAAGAACGAGAAGCCACAGACCATGCTTATAAACGACCATAAAAATAAAGTGAGGAATCGCAGGTGGGTCTTTCAGGGGACGAGAGAAGGGACAGGGCAGGCGAAAAGATATCGAGAGGAGATGAAAATAAAGGAGAAAAGACAGGAGAATCGAACGAGCTGGATGATGATGACAATAGTTCATTGTTGGGAGAAGATAATGTCAATAAGAGACGCAATGAAAAGCCCAAACCGAATCCGGACAAGAAAGAAGGCATAGGAAAATCCAGCCCAACACCCCCCTGAATCAAGCACATGGAATTCTGAAAGCCAAAGAGGCAGGGGTGTCACAAAAATCATGAAAGATTACAAATGGTAGCCTACATTCCCAGGAACGTACGGTGAAAAACTCGAGAACATAGTTAATCTCTATACTGAGACATTAGAGAACTGCGATGCAACCCCAGAAGAGAAGCGAAAGGTCATGGTTATCATGTTGAAAGCTAACGCCAAGTCCTTGTTCGCGAGGAGAGGGAAATAATGCTTGACATTTGATAATGGGATTGAGGTGCCCGGACATGGTTCAACTCAACGGAAAAATAATCCAGACTGATTTCCGAGTGGTATTCTATATCTGTAAAGAAGGCGATGAAGGAGACAACTGACGAATCTGAGGTTTCCGTATTTCGCTCATTCGTCTACATATTGATGAGCCTCCAATACCAACTGCATGAAGAATATCACATAGACAGATACATTTGCGACAGATTGTTGACGGCTGTCGCCATCCAAAATATCGGCGACTAATTGAAAGACAGGGTACCCAGAAATGCCCAACATCTAGTGAACAGGGTTAAAAATAGAATTTCAGGAAAGAGGGGATCCTCATCAAATTCATCCTCAAGTTTTCTGGTGCATGAATAAGGATTCGATGACGGGCAGAATGATAACGTCGAAGCTATGTACGGCATAGGACATGATTATGGTGTTGAGGCTATTTGTATGCTGCTAGGTGCTTCCGGGTTTTCCCCTTTCTTCCTGTTATCTCACCCTAAAACTTAGTTCCTTCCCTCGTCTTCTTCTTAACAGATTTTCCTCCCTCTTTCTGGTTTCAGGATCCTTCCCTTTTCTACTCTTTTCAATATTCATATATCGAGGTATGACATCCTTTCCACTACGGCTACGAGGTAGCCCGCATACGGAGTGGTGGTGATGTTGCCCTGTTCACATGTACAGACGGAAATACCTACCCTGGTATCACACTAAGCCCTTTCAGTTGCTGTGGTTAGACTCGCTACTATCGGTTTGGTTAGTACGCAACATTTATCCAGCTACTTGCGTGGTTGACGTCGTTGTCGGACCTGATATTTTCGGGATTGAGCGGGGTGTTGGTTATATATGTGCTTTTATTGTTTATTGTTACTCGTTTTCCTCCTTCTACGCATGAAGATGGCCACCTCCTCTTTATATGTCATTAAATCCAGTAACGGGAGAAATATCACACGTATCCTATTCTCCTGTAATAATTATATTAATTATAACATGGTTCTGATTATGATTAATGGATGTACACGTGTTAGTGTAGTAATGTATACACAATTATGTATCCTGGATTCAGTATATTTCCTGTCTGGTACCCCTTTAACTACTACGTCAACCACTGAGCATAAACGTGTATTGTGATATAATTTCCTGCCGTCACCTTGAGTGATCCTCCTTTATTACACACACACAAACCGTTCGCATAATCTATATGGTTAACACTCCAAGTTTTCCGTTTTGTGTGTCACTGTGTTTGATGCAGTCGCCCAGCCTAATGCTGCGACATCCACTTGTTCGTAGTCATGAGATGCCACAACGGGTGGTTCGAGGATAATATCGTTTTGGTGAGGCTGTCCTCGGGGTTCGTTTTTCCGGATATCCATTTATTTCTTGATAGTTCTCCTTTATCATAGCTCTCTTTGAGAGCGTAGATGTAGATATGTAGTCTCTTCTCACATGTGACTCCATCCTTAGCAACAACATCGAAAAGTGTCTTGGAATTGACAAAGGCATCAATTTCTATATTCTTCCCTCTTAATTCCTCCACCATGTCCCTGATTATGTATGCCCAATCGAATGATAAAACGACAGCATGAAGTTCGGCCGCTAAAACGGAGCGGGTAACTCTCTTGCAGCGATTTCTGGCGTAGTGGACGATGTTGGCAGCACCAGTGTTATCTGCGAGTAAGATCAGGTATCCGAGTTGGCTGCAGTAGCCTCTGGCGTTTCCGAAGGACTAGTTGCTTATTACCACCATACGAATAGGTTCCATGTCCAGGGAATGATACATTAGACCAATCGTTTTTGTTTCAAGCATCCTGTTGATTGACTGTATAAGTGCCTTCATTTCATCCGGGGTGGTCGGATATTTTCCAGGAGCCAGTAGTTGTACCGCGGAGCAAATTTCTGGTCTGGAGAAAAAGCCTACATATTGGGCGAGGGTGCGGTTGCTGATTAATTCTTATTCAGTAGTAGGCAAATCCGGTTTACCAATTTTTTCAGCCTGTTTTATTGAGATAACGCCCCGGTCTTCTTGATTTAAAGTGATTCCATTAAAGATTATGTTCTTGTCTTCTAAAAATGTACACGGTTTGCTGAGAAAACGTGTTGATGCGTTCTTTTCATGTCGAATGCAACGGGTTACCGCCGAAGCTACTAAACAATTAAACAAGATTCTGGTTGGAAAATAGGATCGGTATCCTGACTTGTGAATATTCGCTGGAGGTCTGGGTTCCTTGATTAAGCTCACTGTTGTGGGATATTCTTCGCAGTCGCTCCGAATGCAGTAGGTGATGCAGTACCCTGTAATGATTAAATTTCTTCGCAGTTCTGTATCTAAGGCACGCAGGGTGTCCTTACCGGTTCTTGTATCGCAAACGATAGGATTCTGGCACGAGTGTGAGGCGTGGCGTCTCCTTGTGCTCCGAGAGTCGGTGATTAGTCGGCCCGGGTGTCGTTAGTTCGGATCTCTACTTACTAGTCCTAGTGTGTCTTTCGAAGATGTCGTTGCGCGGGTTTTAGATGATCTGATGTCGGGTTTATTAATGTCTACCCTGCTCATTTTATTTGCTATTTTGTTGAATGTGGATACTTATATCTAACTCAACAAAACGATCGATAGTGAATAAAGTGACACGTGTGAAGACAAAAAGTTAAAATGATCTAATTAGATAGTTCATCTAATTTATATGATCAGAAATATGCAAGCTGTGTGCAGTTAGGGAATAGTCATACTGTAGTG
>JAULBU010044385.1:0-13940 GCA_032358235.1 Odonthalia washingtoniensis | reverse complement strand
GCCTCTTTTTTATGGGCAAGGGTCATGATCTTATTGGCTGATGGTTTCTAGAAACCATCAGTGTGTGCAGCTCACGGCTGAATTACAGAAAGCGTATTACAAGGTCGCAGATTCAATTCTTACTTGGAATTGGGATTAAAGTAAATGAATATGTTACACACCTCTCGTTAAAGAACAAGTAATGATTTTCTTTTGAGGCCAAAGCTGTTGGGGCTGATTTGCGATTTAAGAGCTTGATTAAAAGCTGTGGTACATCTCCATATACTTTCCCTATTGATTCGAGCGTTTCATCTGATTCTGATAGTCTTTTCCAAAAAAAGATACTTGTATATTATTTTCATATTCTTCAAGACGCAATAGTCTGCCGACAAGGACTCCTGTTTCCGAAGAGAGAACGTGCGAGATGATTACCAGTTCATCAAGAGAGGAATCCGAATAAAACTTGAGTCTGGATGCATGAACATCACTGATAGAACCATTCCCTAAATATTCTACCTGGAAGACATAATCACTTAGAGATTTTAGAACCCTCCTCGGACCTCTCCATCTCAAGAATAAAATTTCACCTTCAAAACATTTCTCACGTGCCACCAACACGAAATCCACTTCCAAAAATCTGGCCAGTTTACCTTTGGATACAAGCGCACGTGCGACGAAACGATTATTAATAAGTTATTTATCGACTATTGAATGTATGTTGTCCATGTCCTTAAAGAGGTCCTGGATATATAAATAACATAGTTTTTGTGCTTCTATGATAGAAACAGGTTTAGCTATCTTACATTGTAAGGAAAATGACAATAATTTGAATAGTAGCTGACCAGTAAATGCAGTAATTGGGGCAATATTTGAATGTTGTGGTGATGGTGAGTTATTGATGGCACTCTATAATAATGGTAGAATATCTGGCCAATGCTCTGGAGTAAGTTAAAGTTCAGAAAGTACAGCCCGAGCTATACGTAATACTTCTTTTCCCAAACGTTCCATGGAAAAATTACTCCAAGGACAATAGGTTAAAGTAAACTGGTTCTTAATGTAGACCTTTAGCAACAAGTCGAACGGTTTCATTTTTGAAGTGGGTCGGCCCTTCTGAAATGAACATATTTTGTGTGCCTTATGCACACCAATCTATTATTGCATGTGTTGATTCTTCGGCATGAGTTGTTGGTGATGGGATGAGCCAGCAATATCCAAAATGATCGTCTGGAAACATCAGTATATAACGATCCTCTGTATCACTTGTTCTCATATAAATATAATCATACTGAAGTAGATAATTTTGTGCTGATCCATGTAAAGTTGGACCAAATGTTCGTAGTATACCTTCACCTCCTGTCTCGTCACACAATGAATACGACTATTAACAAAAAGATTAACATATGCTGTCAGTGTTTCCCATGTGAAGATGGAAGCTATTGCCAATATTGTAGCATCTCGACCTCTACGATCACCCAAACTAGTATGACCAATAATGCATATTCTTAATTCAATATCAGTACACGATGGAGGTATCAAAATTGGTCCAGACTGTGATACTCGCCATAAACCATTATTTTTGATCAAATTTATTGGACGATACTTAGTACAATTGTCTCGAATTGAGGAAATAGCAGCGGAAGGGGGCCAAACAAAATCAGGATCTGAAGAAGATGGTAAAGAAGGAACATAAATAAAACGAAGAATTGTTAATGGTATTAACAGGATAGCATGTCAGCCCAAATGTTTTAATCACTTTTGATATGAACACATGTATAGTTATAAAAACTAAGGAAAACTGCCCAACTCAAAACCTTTCGAATAGCGGCTTTATTTAGATCTGGGACAACATGTAAAGAATCAAATATGAAAATGAGGTTATTATGGTTAGTAAATAGATCAAATCCTTGGGGACATGTAGCAAACCAATGTATACGTTCGACAGAAGCCATAACAGCGAAAACCGATTTTTCAATAGTAGACCATTTTAGTTGTGTGCGTGAGAATCATCCAGAGAGAAAAGAAATTTGGCTCATGTCTTTGTAATTGACGAGGTAAATTTCTGTCAGCCATTGATACCTCAGTGATGATTCCGGCCCAGTATCTGTCTGATGAATCAGTGTAAATGCATAAACGTTTTCTGTTGTCATGATGGGATAAAGTAATTCTCTCAACAAGCGCCTTCTTTCAATCATTAAAATCCGTCTGTTTCTGAAGGCTCCATCCTAAATTTTGTAAGTTAACTCGAGAAAGTGAACGTTTGGTACGCTTGCCAGTATGATTATAAATACGTTCAAGAAAATCTTGGAGCTGGCTGAAAAGTGATTGGAAGGATTTAATTGATTGACGGAGCCATTTTAATGCACAAACAAATTGTTGTAGTTGACCAGTAGTGACAGGCACATCCATATTTGTAAGACCATCAATATTTGGAGGATCTAACTTAATTACTGTCTTAGTAATTTCACGGTCATACCAAGGAATAGATCTAGTAAACAATATGAATTTAGATATATGTAGTTTTATGTTGAGTGTTGAGTGTAACGCATATCGAAAAGACATCAGAAATGTCTCTTAATAAATCATGAGTTTTACACTCAAACATCAGTAAATCATTTAACCAAATGAAAATATGATCATGAAGGAAAGTGGTCAAGTTTGATCGCATGATATGTTGCAGATGAGTGACCGTATTTGTTGTTCCATGTATTACTCGTGTCGGAGTATATATATCTTCCGGTGTGATGAAGTTCTGACACTCTTGTGATTCTATATCTAAAGGTAGTTGCCAATACCCATTACTTAGCTCTAAATTTCTGAACATACTAGCACCAGAAAGACGAACTAATTCATGTTCGAGAATGGACATGGGATGATCTTGTTTCACAGTATATAGATTTAGTGGACGGATATTAACAGTAAACCTCCAACTACTGGGTCCTGGTTTCAGCACCATTGGTGGTGAAGAAGCCCACCTTGCAGCAGGATTCGAATAGACGGTACCCTTCCCAAGTAATCGATCGCATATATGATGAATTAATTGACGTTGATCAGGAGTATATTTACTCAATTTAATACGGACTGGCCGAGCATTTGGTTCAAGCTCTGAATGACCATTGGTTGTACGTTAGCTGGTTTATTTTAGAACGTTGTTCTCAATATGTCAACGTGATTTGGTACCAGTTCTTTGAGTTGAATGAACTGAGTAGAAGGGAAGCCATTTTTTCTAGCTTCGTTAATAAGTTCTTCTATGGACTCTTTAACATCTCCTATTTGATCTTCTATTTGAACATCAAATAAAGAAGGTATTGGAAAAGGATCTTTATCAAATTTATCAGTATAGTAATTTATCCTTGAATGAGATGGATGTGGTTGATGTGTAGAGTTTTTGAATTTTCATCAGGATACTTAGGAGGAAGTGACATTCCAGAACAACCCTGATGATGTAGACGTGCAATATAAAGACGATAAACGGACCACCTTTGTTATATAGAGCAGGATTAGGAACACCACCACAATCTGTCCCATCAAGAGCTGATTTATTGCGTGCAAGAAGAGTGCGGAGGGCGATCCCTAAATGTTTGAGAACTGGAATCCCAATTATTAAGTCTCCACAAGATAAATCAGCATCAGCAAAAAGAAAACTGACATTTAATAAAGCCACTTTTCCAACAGATAGATAAAAGACTAGGCGGGGAACGGTCCAGAATACATTTTGCATACGATACCGAGCATTCATTTTGCACATTTTGGATCGTAATTCTTTTTGTAATATATCATCAAGAGCCTCAAGTGTGACAACCTCTTTTGATTCGGTTGAGTTGGTTTCTAAAAACACGCCAACATCTTTATAACAAAGTATATCATAATTGTTAACTCCTTCAAAGAAATCAAGGTTGATTGCCGATTCCAAGTATTCTGGGTCAATACAATACAAAATATTTTAATTCCACGGGACGTATAGCTTCAGTAGTAAGCACGGAATCAGAAAGTCCTATAGGTACTTGTCTCGCCTTAACCTGAATTTCATGAACATATTGATCGCACAACTTTAAAAACATGCGTATAGATTCAGCACCGAACTGATCTAGTCCAGGATAGTTGACTGAAATGCTAACGTGAGGAGTTGAAGATGTTGTAGATGCTAAATTTGATTCGTATTCATTTGTTGTCGAAGGAGTTGTCATTTTGTTGATGTAACGTAGACGTTGATATCGCTGGCGGTATGATAGAAGTTCAGAAGAGGTTGGGTAGAAAGTAAGACCTTTCAATAGTGATCATTGTAACTTATTTAGTCTAACATTTTTTAGGTGAGAAAAAAGGGTGGTGACTTCTTTTTCTCTATTCCACCAACAGCGGCTAGAAGAGCTAAATAAAGAAGATTAATGCACCGAGTGTGACAATGACTGTCAGTACAGTAAGCTACTGTGTAACTTACAGTATGATAAGTACTGTAGAAAATGCGTCTTCTATCACCGTTCAGAGAAGTTGGTCTACTGGTTAGAGCCACGGTCCTCGGACTAACCGATCGGGAATTCCAACATTTCCATCTGCACGGGGGAGAACCGGCGTCTCTCTTTGCGGAGGTGCCTCTTTTTTATGGGCAAGGGTCATGATCTTATTGGCTGATGGTTTCTAGAAACCAGCAGTGTGTGCGACTTACGTCTGAATAACAAAAAGCGTATTACAAGGGTCGTAGATTCAATTCTTGCTTGGTCTTGGAATGAATGAATATGAATATGTTACAGCTGGTGCTTCTTCCCCAAATCCGATCTGAAAGTTCTTCCAGAGCCTATGGCGATGCACTAGATGCTACCAGAACAGAACGGAGAGGAGATGTGTTGTTATTTCTGGAAAAATCTGGAATAGGACAGCAGAAAACTGTATCAAGTGACTCGTGTAAATTATTGCGTCCACAACGACGGGTTTTTATTCGAATAAAGAACGACAGAGATCAAATTTTGGTAGCAGTATCACTCCGCACTCGTGTGCTAGTCTACTTCTATGGAAAAGCGCACTTTGAACATACTGGCTATTACAGGATATACTATAAGCTAAGCAAGATAATATTATGTACTACAATTAACATACACTGCCCACAACTGGCAAATGGAATCCAGAAGTGCCCTCATGAACGGATCAAGATGCGAAAAGGAGGCAAGAAGATGCAACTCTTTAATGAAACTTCGACCTTTACTGACTTTTGTCAGAATTATCTCGGTCTTCTTGGCAAAGCCGCAGCACAATAGTTTCCTCCCTTAGATGGTGGAATGATTTTCAAATGTAGGAATGCTTCCTCTGATGTCTGAGATGGTCGGATGTGTGGCAATAGATTTCTTTGGCATTTCGATTTTTGTACGGCGGCCCCACTGTAGTGCTGGCATACAATGGGAAGAAAATAATTTCTCATTTCTCCAAAGAATGCTTCAGGATGCTCGGAGTTTCGGATAAATTTAACTTCCAATACTACCACAATTCAACGAGTAAGTGGATTAATTTAATATTGTGGTTCTCTCCATCATCACACATTACCATTACTAATCAAATCATAGTCACGAGTAGGAATTATTCACTTACAAGATCATCCGTGCACTTAATTATCAATTATGCAATTCTATATGTTTCGCCGTTCTATCTAATCATATATTGGGATCAGAAGAATCTCTTAGTGGAATCCCGCCTGCATTGCCACCGAATGAAAATTTCAAGGAAGAATTGTTACGATCTAATAACACCTGCAGAAACTAATGGATACGGAGACTCTTAATATTGCCAAATGATTAAAATTTTACAAGAGTAAATGTATTGGTCAGGCACTCCCAACTGTCTAATATATCCAACCCGGTGACGTGTTGTTTCTACGAAGTAAGTAAATGAATAACAAATGGAATATTCACATGCTCATTTCCGGCTGCAACAGTCCTTACAGCTCTATATAATTCACAAGTAAGAACGTGGTCATCCTTATATGCAAGAAAATGGAAGTAGTACACATCCATCCGGTTTTTCTAGCTCCAATACTTCCCCGAATATCTGGTGAGCCAACTGTAAACGGAATAATCCCAACTATTCGCAAACTGATAATTCTGGGGCGAGTTCAACGCACTTCTGCACTGTAACCATGTTAAACTCTACCGTATGGTAGTTGGATATTGTCTTGGAACAAGATATTAGCTTACACACGTGTCAGAAGGGAGTGACAGCAGGTTTATATGTGTAGCTTTGGGTTTTCTTTAATCAGTATATATTGACTGCAGCTGTGGTTTATGACTATTCTGGTAATGTGTAGTGTTTCAATACGTCAATAGTACCGTAGCAAGGAGAGAGACTATCTCTACGACAAGGAGCTATATGTAGAATCTACATGATATCTGATGTCGTACTATGAGCTATAGATAACTACGCTTTTCAATATAAATGAGCAGTAGGAGAAAAGAGATAAAATAGGAGATTAAAGGAGCGTTTACAGTAGATCAGTAGACAAACGCAGACAGATAAAAGCGTTAGATTTTTTTCCAGGGTTCATTTATTTTTTTTCGATATCTCTTCAAATGAGACGATAAAATCGTCTCTGTGAGATTTTAAGTAGGCAAAAGGTTGAAACAAAACCACATATGTCGATAATTTGTATGTAAACATATTATAGTACAGTCAAAAAATCTCATGATGCTGGAAACAACAACTTAGTAACAGGTCTTTTTCCCCATCGCTGGAGTTTTTAAACTACCCAACCACTCGAAAATCCTCTGGGAACACCAGATCCTTCAGATATGGTTAAACAGAGAGATGCTTTTCAAGCAAATTCTGCCCGACAGAAACTTCTGCGAAATCTTCGTCACAGTCAAGTCGTTGTAATTAGCGATGCTACAGATAGTTTAAAACCTACTCAAGTACCACAATTTCCTTCAGAGGAATCGGTCGAAACATGGATCCCATTTCCAACCTCCTGTCTCTTCATTCTTCTGTTTTCATTTTCGACTATCTATTATGTCCATTTTAAACTGATGTAACACTTGTTCAATACTATTATGCATAATTAATCTTGTGTTGAATTTTTACGTCAATATTCATCTCTGAGATCCCATTATAAGTTTACCTATTTTTCGTTCCCCTAAATTCAATAATGCTCTCACGATAATTTTTTTCGTCCCTGTGGTTCAAGTTTTCTTTCTCATGTGCACTGGCTTTCCAAACAAAAATATATTTTTGGTCAAACTATTTATGCTTTTCACAAAGCTTCGGTGATCATTCTATGAAATTTTCTTCCTCTACTTAACCTTTCTATTTTTTCTTCTGTCACAAATGTAGGAATTGTCCATTCTGCACAATGCTTCTAGTGTACAAACGGTAGGGCAACATCCATAACTACGTTTATAGCAGTCGTGATGATTTTATCATCATATAGAATTGTTAGATTATTTAGAATACCTGTTTCACTGCAGCATCAATAATTACCAATATTTTCCCCATGGATGATACATTGATGAATGATCTATAATAGCTGATCACGTGGTATGGTCCGTTGTATATATTCACAATCCCGAACCTTTACAATATGAAATATTTATTTCTCACCAATCACTGAAGATGTACTATTGCTGGAAACACATTTTTTCACATCCACGGTTTCCTGAACCAGTCGACTTCCATTCAATGGGAGTCGACTGGAAATTTTCTCTTAGACATCTATAGACCATAAGTTATTCTCTATAGGTGTCTAAGAGAAATTTTCCATTGTCTCAGAACGTACCAGTACAATTTCATCGGATGCACAAGCCAATTGTGGATCATGTTTATACTGGGCCAGCCACAAAGTATACACCCCAAAAATGTATGTCTTTTCAGTAATTGCTGAAATAACATGATCCTAGTTATTAGACCTCTACATCATTTCCTCAATTCTTCTGGTCTGTGATAACCAACTTCTTTCCAACTCTAATATCCATCCTGATAGCAATGGTTTATCAGACAAAAACGCACCCATTGACAGAATTCCTCGAATTTTGACATGTTTTGACGTCTATTTGCGCCCGTTGTTCCTTTAAGGCCACATTTTTGTATCATGAACCAATATGTACATCTCATACCCTTGGTAAGATTTCGACATCAGTTACCAACTGTTTTCTGAAAAAGTAATCTGAAAGGTCCGTCTTCTCCACCTGCACTCAAAAATATGTTTTCTGAGACATGAACCAGTGGTTCATGTCCTACGAAGGAGAAACAGCTCTATCATATCAAAAAATATAGAACCTTCGGAAGGGTTTTGATTCTTCTTACCGGACAGCAATCGTCCGGATGCGTCTAGAAATGTGTGATCCACACATTTCTTCGTTCGGAACGACCATCTTTCGGCTTTGCATAATAGTACACATATCCTCTCACCAACCTTCATTGAGAACAATAAAAGTTTTGCAGTTAGGTTTAATTCCTAATTCCTCGTTCCGTGATTACATATCATATCCATGTACTAGTCTCGGGAAGACCCCATTTGGTGTTGAATAATTTGTTTTTCAACGTTTTCCGTTGTTTAAATTTATGAAACTGTAGTTATTGCTATTGTACCAGATTTTCAAACATCGCTTACTTCATGTTCATCTTCATTAATTTCCAAAATATCTTTCCATTCTGATTTCAGATTTGATTCTGGAACGAATGCGTGAACTGATCAAACATTATTTGGAATAATGAATTGTAAAATGAACCCCTTACTTGATATTGTGTCAATAATTGGTGATCTTCCAAATCCCCTATCTGCATTAATGATGCTACCTTGAACTGCATTTTGTCCTCTACATTCCAATTGACCATCCATTACTTTCCGTACTGCTAATTATTTGTTTCCGCTCTTCTCCTTAACATGTAAACTAAAGTAAGTCTGAACTCCGCATCTTTCACGGCATCTGCACTATGTCCTTCTTAATCTTCGTCTTGGGAACTGAGGGACTTCGCCTGATTATCCTTTTATCTAGTTCCAAAAAGGTCATAATCAATGTTCAGGAACTGTGCAGTTGGAATATAAAGCAACATTTTAGATCTGGAAAATGCAGTGCATTCAAAATCAGTCATGAACTGAGTTGCTACTTAAGATGTTTTTCCGTGTGCATTACTTGAACTCTAATAAATGCAAGCATTTCTCAGACTTCATCTACCCCCTAACTTGCATTCGTCGCGACGACAAAGCTCTTTCGGCTCTGGCAGAATATCCGCCGCGTCAGCGTTAGCTAATTCCCTCGTTTTATAGGCGTATACAAGAACCAGCTATCGTTAGCCTCTACATCACTAGTAACCGCTCCGACGACCTCCCTCCTAACGGAGTAGACATTAGACCATCTACCAACCGTTTCGGCGCGCATCTCCCATCTATCCAACTCACGTCATCACAAAACTACACCGGCGTCTTACAAACACCAGGACGACAACTACCTACTCACTCAGCACCATCCTACCACCTCTTTATTGGTAGAGTGCACTTCCCACACGAGCTACCATGGAACAAGGACTCTGAACATCCTTAGTACCTTTTCCTTACTTCCTTTCTGGAAGTGCATTGCACTACACCCAGCTACCCCTCTCATTAACTCAACTACCATATCTTCACTACCTCTTGGAAAGGCCACAGTATCCTTCTGTTCGTGAATATTTTCAACAATTGATCAAAACTATAGTTCTATCATGTTATCAATTAGTCTGTTGGTTTAAAATTGTAAATTTTATATATTGAGATTTGGAGAGGGTAGCTATTCCAATAATCACAATCTTCGTGCCACCTTTCCAATCTAACCCTCCCTGATCGTTTCCATGTGATACCAATCCTGGCTTCGACCACGACCACTCCTTTGTCCGCTAGACCACGTCCACATCCACGTCCATGGTCCCATCCAAACGCTCTACGCCTCGAACGATTTGATAAATTGTTGACGTTGATTTGGAATTCATTAATGATATTATTGTTGATATTGGTTCTGATTTGATATCTGCCGTTCACTTTGCAGTTGTTTATTTCATCACTGTCAATCAATACAATATCGCTGATGATTACGGCATGGTGTTATATTTAGTCATTGTTGTTTTCAGTTGGAAATATTGTCTCGGCATCGACATCTGGTTGTCTGATGTGTGCCATTATGGGGTTTGATATTTATTCTGAAATATCAAATTAACTGATCTAGAAAGAGTGGTAAATTAATCAGACATTACAATCATTTAAGATTCTCAATATAATTGAATAATTCAATTTTATGAAATCTGTGAGGAGTTCACTATATTGGACTATAACAGGATAAGGGATATATAAAATTTAATGACAAGAGAACTTTAAACGTGTCAACATGATGTTACAAAGCGGTTGTTAATTCCACAGTAGCTATTTTACTAACCTTGAACCGACGACGATCGCAGGTTCAATATCTACAAATCTGTTTGTATTAAATAAATTTGGTACTTCCTCAATACAAGTTAGTGTTTTCAATTTTATAATCTCTCCTGCTCATCACGTTTTTTTTGCTTATAAAAAATTTGCTTTTAAAAAACAAAACGTGATAAGCAGGATTTAAAAATGATAGAACAGTACAATTTAAAAGTGTTACTGTTCCAAGCTCAATGGTTACTGTAAAAAGTAGAGTTCAAATCACCAGTTCGGATAGCTTCACTGTTAAGGAGCTGTACTCACGAGTTCATGAAATGCAACGAGCCCGGGGATCGAACCCACGGCGTTCATGGTCACGGGATATAGTCCCCTATAGTCCCCGTTGTACCAATGGCATTATCCATAATTTCTTCTACGAACGTAAAGAGCAGGGTTCCGATATTAGATTTTCATTGGTCCCGTATCTCCAGCCATGAGTTACAGTCGAAGAAACTGGCCACTGCATACGGCAACAAAAAGGAACCCATGATTCGTTCGTTTACACTTTTTTTATCAATCCTTACTTGGAATCAAGGGACTATTAATTGCCAAGTATAAGCTTTAATAATCACAACTCTTCCATCTCCTTGTCTATCTACCAGTATACGACTAATTAGATTGTGATTAGAAAGATCTCGGCTGATCTACCGCCGTATAAACAAAATGGTATGTACTGTACATCATGAAGCAAGTGATGATTATTTGTTAGGATTTGTCTAAACTAGAACTACGGTAAACAAGTAATTAGTTTCACAAAAATGTATTGTTTTTCTGGTAACTGTTCTACATAATCTATGTTCCGCGATTCGTCTCACTTCTCGGCATTAACCAATCTTCATTTCATTACCATTACCACCTGAGCATTCGAAAAAAAATCAAAATTTTACTTAATAATGAACGAATTAATGTTGAAGACGGTCCAATTCGATGTATCATGTTTGTTGTGATGTCCATAGAACGTCCACGTATCGTGAATGATATCCTGAATTACAATTCCGATGGCAACATTCCGAATACGCATTTCGTTGATATTATTGTTCTTTTATTTTTTTTAAAAAAATGTTTTAAATAAAAATATTGCGTTGAGACGCCGATTCATCGATTTAATTAATTAATTTAAAGAAAATTAAATGGCTTATTTAATTAAAATTTCTCTAACGGTACATACACTTTTAAAAAGATGATTATTTAAATGATTTTTAGGATACTAAACTTTTTATAAAAAATGCGGCATGGCCTCGAAAGCGCAGACTCCCACGTATTGTTTCAGAAGAAAACAAAACATGTGGCTGTCGATTGTTTTCTAAAATGATTGCAGCATACTTAGAATCACGCTGAATGATTCAGGTCGTGTTATGATACTGAACAATATGTATACATTGCCACGCCCATAAAAATTAGCGATGAAGTAGTTACCAACGTTTCTGAGGTTACAGTTTCATGAATTCATTAAAATAAGAATATTTTAGATTCGAAAAACGATACAACTTTGAGGTCACCCAATTTTACACTGTCTTTATAAAAGTAGACACATCTCAATTTCTTTAATGTGCAAATACACCGGTTTTAATAAAGTAGATCCATTAATTAAAGCAATTTCTGTGAATTACATTTTTGCTTAAATAGATGAATAGATCTTCTATTAAAATTTAATATAATGAAACAAACCAGGGCCATACCATGCAGTCAAGCAAATTACAGTTTTGTGGAAATATTATTTTTATCATACATGATGATACTTATATATTATATAAGTATCATCATACATATTTACTATTAAAATTGAAACGTTGTTTGCAATAAGATAAGGAGCTACTGTACTAGTATTGCGATAATGAATGACATTGTTATAAAAGATAAGGACTGCACCTAGAGTAGTCTTTCATAATCCAACATTCTAATATTTATTGGGGAATTATATATATATAATTATATAAACTTTAGTTATCAGTACCAATGAATGAATTTTCACTATCTACAAAATAAGTCGTGTAACCTCTGAATAAAAACGGAGCATTAATCCAAAAGCCCAACCAAAGCTGAACAATTGAATGTTTTTAGCTATGAAATATATATTTCATAGCTAAAAACATTATATATATATATATTCGGTCAAATTTGTCAACAAATCACAAAATAAGAAGCGATGTCCAAAGATTTGGACTTGGAGAAGTCCGGTATATTTTTAAATTTCCATTATAGATTTTCATTTTCTTCTTTGACTTTTCGTTTTGGCGATCAACACCTTAAAAAAAGTCGAGGAAGTATAATGTATGAGAGGAAGATGGAGAGAATGAGACATCGATCATCAAAAATAAATCAAAATACAAATTAAATACATCACGTACTGTGGGAAAATTACGTCTTTCTTGGGTTTGCGCTCTATTCTTATTAAAGACTGAAATTTCGTTGCTGCTATGCCGTCTACACCAATGTCTGGACATATTCTTGAAACGGTTCATTTTGTTTTATTTGTGATAATTTTTTATGATTCTTTCGTCCATTTTGTACGAAGTGATACTGTTTGATGATAATAATGAGTACGAATAATATTCGCCAATTCTTACAAAATGTTAAAGGACTTCGCTGTGAAACAAACATTCCTGAAGACTGGATTGCTTTGAACCCAAGATATTGCGGCATAGAACTAATAACAAAAAAATGCAGTATGGAAAATCAATTTTCTATACAAGCTCAAAAAGAATGGGGAGCCATCACAAATTATAAATTACATCTCATACGTTTCAACGATTGGCATTGGCAATGGAATCCACAAAAAGTTGGCAAACAAATCTAATACACATCTCATAGATGTTCCCTTTTTGAATTTTTAAAAGTTGTGTTCATATGATATCTTTATGTTGCGGAATATGGAACAGAAATTGTCGGCCTCATTCAGATATTCTATCGATATACTATCGATTTCTTACACATTTTTTAATTGTAAAGCCCCGCCCAACATTTAATTGTTTGACCCAATACCATAACTGCTTTGTGTATTTACTAAACTCTGGAACCCACAATCATCGCCATTGTTGAACACATGTATGGTATGCGTCTATAACAATCGACTGCCCATCATTAATTATTCCAACAACAAAAAATTTGAATTAAAAACAAATCCATATTTTATCGAAGAAGATTGTGTTTAGTGTTGAACTGAACGTTACAATAGCTGGATGGATACCTGTCCACCGAACGTTGTTGTGTGCTTGCTACTTTCGACCAACTGACTTAGACACGTGTGGACAGAATAAGACGGATGCTGGTCTGATTCTCTCCACACGTGTCTAAGTCTGAATAACTACACCGATTAATTCAATCAGTCTCACTGGGGTATTAGTCTCAGTAGCAAATTACTGTAAGTGAGACTAATTCCGGATCCTAGGTTTTGATGGAAAAAAATTCGATTAAGTGAAAATCGAGGCGTGATTTAATATAAAAAATCCCCCGAAAACATTATAAAATATGACCCAAAAAATACTAATTGTTTTCTAGTCTCGGTACTGGATCCCCGTTAAAGTGGTTGATGTATTTGTGGATGATTTCCTGGAGATGA
>JAULBU010044374.1:0-13942 GCA_032358235.1 Odonthalia washingtoniensis | reverse complement strand
TATTAATATATAATTTACACGTGCCCTGCTTACTGAAATTTTCTGTTTCCCGTTCAATAATTATTTACTTATTAGTATGAATTTAACATACATAAAGTCTCTTCTTCTTCAAACAACTTTGCATTTGCTTTATCGTTTATTCTCAAGGAAGAAATTTTTCTTCACAGTGTGAAAATTTTATAAAAATCGGATAATGTATCGGAGGTCAGCGTTGTTTTAGTTTTGACCACTCTACTTGCCGGTTGTTGTCCATAGTCTCTCTTAAAAGTCTGGTTAAATTAAAAATGTTCATAGTAAAACTTTGAAAATTTTCTCGTTAGTCACAGACTTAGCAAAGGTAAATTTTAAGACACGGTATGGAATTCGTGGGGGTTTGATCTGATCAATACGACTATGATGAGGAGGAGAAGAGAGACCGCCAAGTTTACTCGGTAAGCGGCCGGGCACTTAGTTGTGTACTAAGCGCCCGGCGGTAAAAAGAAAAAGGCACTGTAAACTGTAATTATGCGCCGTATAAAAAGAGATACATCGAGTGTCAAAATCAACAACCAGCATCATGGCTTAGTCGTCGGGAGACCCGTTGCTAGACGAGTGGTTGCCAGTTCAACCCCCGGCGGGTACACCCCGGAACGGGGCACGTGTCGTGCAGGGTAGAGCCCGGTATCGCCCTTGTGGCGATGCCGGATTTTTGTTATGCGACATGTGACGCTTTTTGATTGGCTAATGTGATGCCACGTGGCACCGTTCATACGCGCAGGCAACAGTGCACAGTTGGCCTTGAAATTACACACGGGAAGACAACATTAGGTACAAGTGCACTTTTAACCACAAACACCATCGCAAACATCGACACTCCAGAAATTATCGACAAATCAACTACTAACGACAGCCTAGAACACAAGTGAATAGATTAGCAACTAATTTCGGCCGTTCTTAAATAATGGCACGTTCGAACTGACGTTTTACCGAATCGACAGCGGCTTCAGGCAGATACAAGGAGTCAGGCCCAAGAAGGCTAAAACAGGCAGTACAACAACACACTACTTAGAAAAGGACGGGCCATAAGCATCACAAGGTAGAAGCATACCAAGGGTGTAAACGCGATGTATACTCTTACCGGTGTACCAGAAAATGTATGGAACGTCATTCAGTTCGTTTTATTAGACGTATTATGCATTAGCTATCTAACTGTTAGGAGTAAAAGACTAGTCATATTATTAGCGGATGCGTGGGTGGCGGAGGGAAAATGTGTGAGGATTCACGAAAGCCACTGGATACCTGGGAGGCTATTTACTATGGCTATTTCAAACAGAAGCAGGGAGGAGATCACGGACTGCGAAGACAGAGTAAAGGACGAAGCATTCGTCTCAGCCCAAAAAGAAAAAAGAACAGCAAAACTGCTCTGGGCTATGTAACGCTGTTTCAGCATTCTGGTGGATGCAGTAAGAAAGTTATGTACGGTATGTATCAAACAGTAGGGCTACAGGACAATGTAGAGCACCCGTGGTCTAACGATATCAATAGTAATGAAGATGATATTATCGATTGGGAAACTGCCATGGCAAATGACATAGGTAGCGAAGAAAATGGAAATGAGGAAAATCATCAATTATGTAATTCTTATGTTAATGATACATAATAAGTATTAGCAAGAACAATACTGGACCACAGATTGCAAATTGGTGCAAACGACATTTTATATTGTGGGCGGGGGGAACTGGAGTACAAATACATTTCATGACTGAAATTCATAAATGGAAAAGGTGTGTTCAAATTCGCCACATGACTGCGTCAGAAGATGCAGCCGCTGAAATTGATTATAGTGAAAGGGAAAAAAGTATGGAAATGAGAAATACGCATAGTGTAGAAGAAGACTAGGGACAGTGTAGTGATAAAGATGATTACAGTAATGCAGATGTTAATGATACGAACAAGGACAACGGAAACGAAATAAAAATACGACGATTTAAAAAAGGTGGGAACTATAGTTGTGCAAAACGATATAGGAAATATCGTATGAAAAAACATGTGAAGAACATTTAGAACAATGCGAAATTGATATGGAAGAGAAAAATACAATAAATCGTGCAGTTAACTTAGCATACGATTACATTTACAAGGATAATGGTTGCGTTACTTATACAAGAAGTGATCGTAATCCATTTTTAGATGATGTTATTGATAGCATGGAAGAGAAGACTCTATATTTTCAAGGTGGTTGGGGTTGTACTTCAAAACGCGGAGAAACAATGGGTTATAATCCTGTATCAATGTACGAAAATGATACAAAGAAATAGTTTTATAATGGAACAGTAAATCCAAGTAAAAAATGAGTGCGGCGGTGATGCGAAGTACCATACAATTGGAACACACTGCGACTTACCTTATACCTTCCGAATTGAAAATTACAGGAATCATATCAAAGTATGTTCTCATTAACAAGAAGAAACGCATAGATGGAACACGCCATTCTTTGGACACAACAGAAACTAATAATGCCTTATTACAAAATGCTGAAATTGCATCAAATCATATTACTAATGGTACTGCAACACCAACACCAACATCAGCTGAAACAATTGAACTAAGTGTGTACATTCCCCAGGGTGTTGATGATCAACCCGCAGAATATAACCCAAATTTTGGAGAAGTAACGGCAAACAGTGAGTTGGATGTAATTCAAAAACATCAACATCTGCACAGATGTTCAAATACTGATGAGAGTAATGTACAGAGTCCCGCACATGACTAATCCCATAATCATTTTGATGGAAAACTTCCATCGAAATATGTAGATTCCATTGAAATAATCGCGGCACAGAATGACGCAAACATTGGTATATTGATGAACGGAATTGGACGGAAGGGAGTGAACAGAAGGTATGGTGAAGGAATAATGGCGATTATTTCACAAAATCCGAACATTGCACCACGTCATGTATATCAGAAATCAATCGATTACTTTGGAGTTGGAAAAGACAACCTACCTATAGACTTTCCAACTTTACAGAAAATAAAGAATAAAGTTGGAAAATTAAAACAGAAGATAAAAAAATAAAACCAATATCATGAACATTATCTTGTTTGGTTGTGAAAAGTATCAATTATAAAAGTAAAATGAAATTTTGATTTCTATAATGTATTTTGTAGAAGTAATATATATAAGTATATTATATGTTTAATATTGTCTTCTTTCGAAACTGATATGTGACTACACGTTTGATTACATGTAAAGTTTTATATGTTACCACTATGTAAGACAATTTTGGTAATATGTGAAGTAAAATAGACATTTTTCTGTTATAATATGGCAATGTCTTGATGTATGGTTGTACCATACATATAAAATATGATATATAAAATATATAATGTCATGTTTGACATGTTAGCAATGTGTTTTTAGGTTATCAACAAATTAATGAAAACGGCGGTTTGTAATAATAAAAATAGAACCTTTTCCTTTTCATTACTAATATGACAATAGTAATATATATTTGAAATTACAGTTTCCGTGAAGATGGATATCTGATATAGTACATATGTGAGTTGTGTCTCGCTGGTTGATGTGAAACAACTTGGGTTATTATCATTTGCTGTCTTCTTTTTGGGTGTTGGTTAAGGACACATTAATCCTTTCATAGTAATAATGTCACCTCAAATAAATTGTTCTGAAAGAACAATTACAATTAATGGCAATGTTTCCTCAACCATTATTGTCTTCATTGCAATTAGAACAGGAAGAAGAACGTTCTAAATATTCATCGTGAAGTTGTTGTTCAACATCAAATCTTTTTAATGGATGTTCACCACCATTTTCATCTACAACCTCGATGAGAAAAGTGCATCCCATATCCCTTTTTTTCATTTTCACCAAGTCCACTACGTAGAAAATTATCACACATGTTTAAACGTTTCCTTTCCTTTTACAATACTCTCTCACAGACATCATCACATAACTACCTCCCGTTAGTTTTCTAATTATCAGTCTTGACGCAGATGTTCAATACAATTATTCAATTCCATTTTCATGTTTTCGACTTCTTTAACAATTGAATACTGATAATAATTGTTTTCATTATCAGTACTTATGGACACACCTACATTTCGTATTGTTAATCTTTGTACAACTTTATCCAATGTAAATAGGCAGTATAGCCCCATACCTAGTATAACTCTGCAACAATTGTCATATTTAGATTATTATAACTCACCACATATACTTGTTTTCCCTTTACCTGGTGTTTATTTTTCGAATACTTGTTAACCTCTCCATTTAATCTTCCATGATAACAATCCATAGCTGTTTGTTTTATGATTTCGGTTTATCATTGATGATGTACATTTTAGTAGTTGATGTTGCATTATTACTATTCTAATTATTACTATTACCATTATTATTACCATCAATTTTTCGATTAGTTGCTTTCCATTACCTCTACCATTTCATAAAGTAAATCCATGAACGTTTCTATTATTAATCGCTTTATTATTGTTGATGTATGTTGTAGTAGTTGATATTGTAATACTATTATTTTTATTATTAGTATTCTCTTCATTGTTATTATAATCCCAGTATTACTATTATTACCGTTATGATTAAACCTATTTTTTAACAATAATACATTTCTTATCATCCATGGTTCAAGTGGTGATTCAGTACAATACTTGTTATCCTTTACCATTAATAATTCATACAGATTATTCATATTTTTTTATTATTAATCCCTTTATTATTGATGATGACCGTTAGATTAGTTGATGTCGTAATATTATTTTTGTTTTTACTAGATATCCCATTATTACGATTATTATACCCAGTATGACTGTTATTCCCGTTATGACTATTCCCATTATGACTATTCCCATTATTATTATCAAATGATACAAATCTTATCATCCGTGGTTTAACTAGTTATTTTGTTAGTATACTAATACATTTGGCTAATTGTTTTAATTAATCACGTCTTTCACGGTCTCTTCTTTTTCTTTTACCTAATCAAAACATGTTAATATTATATCATTACTTATGTTTTGGAAATGACAACTTATCTATCTCTTTCAAACTGTACAGCAAATAAAAAATGAATTATAAATCCATTTGGAACACCACTATTATTGCCACCACCACCACCTCTATCATTATTATCATTATTATTATCAAGAATGGATTCATCTAAATTGATAATGCATTTGAAAACAGCGATAACCGATTCAGGTGATCCAACATCACGTGCACCACAAACGGCATTTACTAAAGCACCAAAACCAAAACGGTCAATGCCATTCTCTTTACTTACATTCTTAAGTTTATCAGAAGCTTTATTAACATCCCCAATGACAACATAATTTCTACATAATAATTATTTTGCTGTAAATTTATCTTTTCTAATGGTGCAGCACGTTGCGCATTTTCAATTGCAAGTCTTAATACATTTTTATGGTTTATACACTGTTTTCATCAATCTCACCACTTTCTTGTTGCATACTTTTCAGTGCTGTTGATGACTTCTTTTGCTTTTTCTTTTCCATTTATTTTAGACAACACAATGCGCACAATGGTAACAATCTACTTATAGTGATTTCATTTTTCTTGATTACATTTTTAGTAACGTAGAAGTTTCCTTTGTATTTACATTTGTCGATGTTGAAGCTGTTGTTAAGGTACAACATGTTTGCAAAGCAGAATTTATAAGTACGGTACCACAATACTATTCATTCCTATCTGCATTACTACATCCCACTGGAAGACACATACATGCCCATGTTGATAAATATGTGATCAGAATATCACTTTCGCCGTTGTTCGTCTTCATCTTCATAATCGGTACATCGTCTTCCTTTGTAATGTGTTTTCTGATTTGTTGTCTTTCAAATCTCGGAATCACTTCCCATACGATTTCTAAAACCTCTAAATCACCCTCACCTTTCAACGACAACCGCTTCGATACATGCTGTAAATCTGTCGAACAATATTTTGATTTTTTCAGTACCTTCAATTTATAAAATTGGCATCTTTGAATAACGTGAAGTACCTAACAGCGATTTGTAACGAAAGGTTTTCATCAGCGACCATAGATATTGAAATTGTTTTAAGATTATATTTCTTAGTAATGGTACAGAGTTTTAACAACAGATATGAAGTGATTCAGTCATGATGTATATTGTCATATTGGATCTTGGTCTCATACGCTTGTTGAAATGCTTTTAAATTCAATGAACAAATACTTCATAATATTAATGATATTGATTGTTTCATATTATCTTTACATTGGAAATGGTTTCACAATTCAAGCTCTTTCCAATAAGATTTTTTTGTTTTATAACAGGAAAAAGAAATCATTACAGTTTATCGTAACAGTTTTCTTCCCATCTTTATTCTATAAATATCTGCCAATTATAGTATGGATGTTGTATATTTCCCTGCAGTCACACATATCGTTGTGACACACATCACAAATCGTTCGTCCTTCCAGTTGCCTACTTTTCCCTCCTTTTTTAATTTTTTAAACCCCGTTTCATGCATATTTGCATTGCTTAAAAAAATCTATACAACACATCTTGGCCGAGGGGGCTTATCTCTATGAGAAAATGTTGCATTTATTTTTGTTGGACCAAATGCCCAAAACCAGCCCGTTATAATACAAAATCTCTTTAATGAATTAAAATTCACTTATGATCCTTGCAGTTATTATTAATAGTGATATTAATTGTACAGATAGTCGAAGAACCCAAATTTCTAAAAACTTCGTACGTAGTATCATCATATTTGGAAGTATGTCAACATTCTAATTTGTCTTCTCGTTTCAAAGGATCAGATGAAGTATAGTGGACCGTTTCAATTGGTTTCACATCGGGTAGGTCAGGTTCCGCAGATACTCTTTCATCATTAATAATAATAATATTGCTACTGTCCTCATTTTTTTGTGTATTTGCCTCTTTTCCAAAATGGAATATACAGTTTCATTGATTTTTTCCTTCGTCTCCTCTCAAATTTTGATAATTTTTCAAACTTTCAAGCTGTTTATGCCCAGTTCTGCATGCAACGGCTGAGTTTGGATGGCCTGCCTCGATCAACAAAGAGGATACAGTACCGCGGAGACTGTGTGTCACAATCCCCTTATTGCTCCAAGATCCAACGATCTCATTTATGGTACAAGCATATTGAATTGCTTTTCTCAGCGTGTGCTCCCCAAACTAGGCTTTTTAAAAATCATATAATTGTGCTCCCCTTGGTTTGTAAGCTGTAAAAAATCGGTCATCATCTTCGGCTTTCTTCATTTTTATATTCTTCCTCAAATGTATGTAGTCACTAACATCTTTGAAAATGTTTACAGTACCATCTATATAGTTTTCATTTAATATAAAAACTTCCTTGGGTTTAACTTTTGCCGATTTCCATCCTCCACTTGACGTCTTAGACGTTCCATCAGCTGCCCCCAGCTTTCCTTTTATACACCATACCTCTTTACCGCCTTCAACTACCTTTGAAAATCGAGATCGCTTCAATTTATGGAGTTCCGTTGGTCTCATTGCGGTGACTAGTGCAACCCCAGGTATAATTCTGCATTGAAAGGTAGGCGGTGTGCTTCGTGACAGCTCTGGAGATCTAAATAATTTGTAAAGTCCTCTTTCGTAAGAATATTGTGCGAAATTACATGCATGCCCCTAGACTGCTGGTCCGAGAACGAATTATCTAGAATAGGCAAGAGACCTTCTTTTTGCAAGTGAAATTGGATGTTTAAAAATGTTAATATCGTATTCTCATGAATTTTTAAAATATCTTTGTACGCCACAAAGATAATATCTCATGGTGTTCGGCGTCACTTCTGTCTCTTTGTTTTGCTTACGATAGTTTACAGCAAATTCAGATAAGCAGTGTCTAATATTTTCAAGCTGCTCCACTGTCCACTCAGCATAGCCATTTGGTACACTACCTCCATTCCCATCAGGGGAATAACATATCCCTAAAAAGATCAATTTTAGACGTTTCATTTTTAATGATAATGGGATGATCCTCTATACCAATTTTAGTGGTAAATTTAACCCATTTCGCATAGTCTTCCGAAGTTTCATTCATAGGAAGGTTGCAAAGCACAAAATTTGAAAATCTGTTCACTGATGAAAGCGAACTCTTTTCTATGTTGGGTAACGTGCGATTTCCCATTAATCTTTGCACCGCATCTGATGGATTTGGTACAGCAGATTTGCTTTCGTTTATGATAGAGGATCTTGGAAAAGTTTCTACAGCAGGCGTTTCCACTTGATTATCACCTATGGGTAATGGGGTTACATGTTGTGCAGGTCTAGTATTACTATTAATAATTATATCCGGTAGTAATTCTGTGTTTGTAGGTTGCAGGTTATGATTTCTTGAATAATTATTGTCGAATGAAGAAAAGGAGGTGATTCAGGAATTGTGAGTGCAATGTAGCACTGCGGTGGGGTGCCAGGTACGGTATCATCTTCATGGAAATGATCTTTTTATTGAGAAAGGGGTATAGGTAAACTGAGTAAAACTTCCTCAGGTATGCTGCTGTCAATGAATTCCATAACATCATTAACTGATTCATCATTCCAATTGTTTGTGTACATTGTTAGTAACAGTTGATCAATACGCAGGGTGGAAAAGAGCGGAGAGAAATAAAATTATTGACACCAGAGGACCAAACCACATCGGACTACTTCTTTTCCTCGGTTTCCCATTTCCGCAATTATTCGTGTTTATTTTTGTTCATGTTTATTTTTGACACTTTATTTTAGTTAAAAATTGGGTACTCTTCAAAATTGGCATATTTATCAATTTTACTCATTTATTTCTTGGGTGGTAGTCCGTACAAATAAACATTAAAAATTGTACTGTATGATTATTCCGATAGGATACACTGCATGGAAAAGAAACGTGTATAGCACCATTTTTAATGCTATGTAGCAATGAATGTGTTGTTGAGTATCTCAGCAATACTTTCAATGCTACATAGCATTTAAAATGGTGCTATTGAAGCTACCGGATTGAAGAAGGAAAATGTTGTGAAAAAATCACCGGAATAATTTTGTACCGTTATAATTTTTATTTCTATTGCTCACTGAGCACTGTTTTTACCACTCAGGACCAATAGAATAAAGTCACGTTGGCAACTGTCTCCAATGTGTAAATTTTACTAACTACGGCGAAAGTATACTTTCGCCATGACAAGTTTTCAAATAGTAATGATATCATTATTAATAATTAATTTATTGTTTGTTCTTATATATCGTTTAGTAAGAGAATTTAAAAAATGATATTAATTAATGAACGTATTAAATTATATTAGTAAAAAAGTAAACCATCTACTAAACTAGCGGAGAGAATGGGATTGTTTAGTAGAAGGAGCGGATGTAACTGGAGAAATTAATAAACTTTGTAACATACGATCTGTTATTTCATTGTCAATTTCCATTGCTGTTTTTCCAAAGAAGAACATGATTGGTATGTTGAACCGGATTTCCCCTACCCGCGATTCAGGGTTTGTTGTTGCATCCAATGTCCATGAATTACTTTTAATTTTCGGAGCTCTGTACCACGATAAATTATAGTTCGATCTCCAGTCAATATTGTCTTCCATGATTTGTGGCCGAGTCATATCTGAAACAGGGATGGCATCTTGTACATAACGATCGTTTTCAGAATCCCATGTTTTATCGGATCAATACAAGCAGTTTGAACAATCCCTACTCTCCGTAATTTATGTGGATGAGGGAATGTCAGAACCAAAGAAGTACCACATTTGTCCAGTAGTAGTGAACTATGTACCAATCACTCTAAGAATGGATTCATTTAATTTTGCAGATGTAGATACTTTTGAAAAACATGACTTTCTGTTGCCTATATCACGAATATCCATTCAGTCACAAATCCGTTTAAATTTGGAGAACCTTACATGGAATGAAGGGACGGAGTAAGCAGGCTGAAAAATTGTTAGTCGGCTTGGAAAAAATTGAATTCCATCTGATGTGCTATGTGAATCTGAGTCATTCGAGTTATCAGTCAATGTTGATACTAGAAATTGAAACATTCTTAAGGAACAATCCAGCTTAACATTTATTGCTGCTCTATCGTAACCCTTATCTGAACAACTGGATTCAGTACCAGTTACACTACGTTTATATGGCACCATCATCTTCAAAATGAACGCATGCCTTAGTGTTTTCGTTATACCCAACCCAAGTCTGAAATGTTCTGTGCGGTGATGTGCAATATTTGAATCCATGGACGATTTTTTAAATTGATCAAAGCGATCTGATAAAGACATGACAAAATCTTCTAAAGTCTTGAGTCTCTGATTTTGTCCTCCTATCTCGTTTGGTATGCCATTCGGTACCAAATACTGTACATTATTAATATTATTAGTCGGAGGTATACTGTGATGCATAGGTAGAGATTGAGATGATGGTTTATCATTTCCAACAAATCGTTGATTTTCCTGTATATGAGACTTCTGACAGTTCCAATCAGGATCCATCTTATCGCCATGCTCCTCATCGTGGCTAAATCTCCAAGAGCAGTCTATTTTATTATCTTCTCTTTTCCGCTTCTTCTCTCATAACGTATTCTTGTCCTTAAATTGTGAATATTGTGCAATCAGTTAAATTAGGTCCAGGTTCATATCGGATGATGCCTTCGCCCAGTATATTACGTTTTGTGAGTGGTTGTGTGGTCTCAACTGTAGTTCCCCACTAGTGGTGATGATCATTTTCAAGGACCCAGAGAACATCAATAATGTTCGATGGTGATGTTAGATCGTTCTGTTGATGAGGCATTTCGGGAAGTATTTAATACCTGATGGTAAGCACGGCAGTTGGAATGTATGTGTATAGTAAACTGACCCAATATAGGTACGAACGTTGAAGTACTGAAATATCAATCAGATTGGAGGTGTAGAATTGTTGGACGTCAGCATAATCATGTTCAAGGGAAATAGTCACAATCAGGCAGATTTTACCTATGTATCTCAATTTTAGCATATTTACTGCAATTAGTAACGGTCTCTTATCAAAGCTGTAAATAAGATATTGAGTTGGTGGTAAATAATTGAAAGTTTATTTACCGCCATGGAGAATCCAAAAAACCTAAACTGTCAATTGTTTTGAAAATCCAAAATCCAGATCCGAAAAAGTGTGTAGGAATTTACTTTGCAAACAGACGTGTTGAAATCATTATAAAATAGCAAATGTTCTAAACAGAGCTCATTACCTTTATGAACCGGGTCGAAGTTACCAGATATCTCCAGCTCATAATCAACTTTTTGAGGAACTTATTCTTGGCGGCTTTGAACCACATTTTATGTGTCCTCATTCATTACTTAATCACAAGTTAGATTAATTCAAGTAGCATGGAAATAGAATACAGTATTTGCACAGGGAAGAAGAGGAGACAAAGTGAGAAGAAGAATAACCGCAGCAGGAAGAAGATATGTGAACGGAATATATTTAGATCGGAGTCTGGGGACTTACCAATCGCTGAAGAATCCAGTGATGACATCACCGATAATCCGCATACTGGATATATCAATGATCATGAGTAATATAAGTATCCAGATGACGATGGAATTGATGAAAGAACTGATGACGATAATCTAGACAGATTGCGGGTAAAGAAATCAATGATTGGTCAATCTTCCCATTTGTATGTTTCTAATAATACACCATTACTAAATTCAATAGAACCAGAGATTATTGGTAGAAAGAGAGTAAGTGAAGTACCCCGTAGAGTTGATATGAAGATAAGTGATATGGAAGAGGAGTTCTCCAAAATGAAATCATATATGAAGAAGTTGATTGATTCTTTTGCTAAGGATGTTGAAACCGACCTTCGAAGAGTTTATGCTGTAGTTCCCATGTTAGTTAACGAAGTAAGCGATATTAAAGAAGCAGAAAGTAGTGTAATGTTGATAGTACAAGGAAACCGTGGTTCATTTGCATATGTCCCCTCATCTAACGCATCTTCAAAAACAGTGATGAATACTAGATGTGATGATGCTCTACGACTAAACAGCAGTATCTTTCGACCCGATATTTTAAAGAAGGTGATTGTAGCAGGAGTAGTTCGTTTCTTATCTCTTAGACAAGATGTTTTCATTAACGGGGCCGTCTCTAAATCGAAGAAAGTGAGGGGAGTGAGACATCAGTTTCCCGTGCAAGGCAGTTCAACTGTACCCGAAACATATGCTCTCGCCTTGACTTCCTTATTGTTCGGCAGACTTGATAATGAGAAGAAAGCAGTATGGGTAGGTGGAATTGGATTAGAATCTAGTGAAATTAGGATGATTATTGTAATGTCAATTGTGATCAATGTCCAGAAGAACAGGTTTTGTCAATTCAAAAGTTCAACTGATATGACTGATGTCGGATATGAGCAACCAAACAGAAATGCATCTGGTTCCGACTCCTGTGGGTCATCCAATATAATTTTAAATGGGGAAACATTTTGTCAGCCGTCTTGGCTTTCAAAAATCGAAAGAAAACATGTTGAACTCGTTAGAAGAAAGAGGGAATACACTAAGGCTGATAATAGAAAAGGAAGTATTTCCAAAAACAAAGATTATATGTCAGATGAGGAAGAAGTAGTTCAACGTGCTACTGGCCGACTTTTTTCTGACATTGCTATGGAATTACATGATGCTCGTAATCAAGGGAGGATTGCACTTTTCGAAGACCCTGTATATGCCCTTACAAACTGGGAAGTACCTTCTAACGCTTCCAATTGGAAGCTTTCCCGTTCAGTAATCAAATGTATTTATACATCAGGAAGCCAGACTGTACGTCATTTAGAACAAGTTCCGTTGCTTAAAACAAATGTTGATGATTCCAGTGCTGTTAACGTTAATGAACTGATATACGGTACTTTCCTTAAAGAATGTGATGAAATGCTTCTGTATATAAAGCATAATGTTATTCTTACAATTGAAGGTAATGAAAATGAAGAGAAGAACAAAACGACAAGTAATAATCAATTTGTAAATATGAAATCAATAATTTCAAACAGTGACAACAGTAATAGTTATATGAAAGATGAAGAACATGCTGATGAAAATCCTGATGGGAAGGATTAAGTTAGAAGTATGAATCGAATTGTTAATTTGGTTGCTATTGCGTTTGATTTGGTGAGTGTATTCTGCGGTAATTCGTTGAAGAGACGGGTTGGGAACGACTTTGCCTACACGAGATGAACCTACGTGCCAGTTACACGATTGCTGTTGTACTTAAAGAAATTGTGAAATCGTACATGGTTCTCACGGCCGATAACGAACAGATGGAAAATATCGGAACAGACACGAAAATATGGAATAAATCTGTACGGTTCTCAACTGCCACCCTAGATGATTTGAAACCTCCCCCATCATACCAGAAACGAAATTTTTATAAAATGGAAATTTCTGTTAGTGACGAAACCTACCGTGATCATCATATTGAGAGAGCCACGCAATCAGTAATGGGTGATGATGACAATGGTTCGCCCTGGAACGGAATAACAGATAGCAGAAGCCAAATTAATGACGATTCTAGGGACTACCTCTTGCTCTGAAGTTTTGATTGATTCACAGATGATGATGTGGTTCATGGTATGTACAGTTTCATTGTGCTCGGAGGAGGTGGTGGTGGCACAGCCAAGAATGACATGGATACTAGAGGTGGAGGTAGAGGCATTTATTCAAGATGTTCTCTTTTGTTAGTATTTTCCATTTCATTAGTCATTGTCGGTGGAGCAGATAGTAACAGAAAAGATGATGTATGTAGCCTAGCCTTGTTGTAAATTGTTTTGGAATTTGTTTCAATTTTTATGGATACTGATATTATAAATGTATCAAACTAAGGCGATGTTTTTGATGGTGTCATTGGAGAAAATGGAACATCAGGACTTGACCGTTCGTTGCGAAGATTTTGATAGTGCCATTGACAACATCAT
>JAULBU010044363.1:0-13943 GCA_032358235.1 Odonthalia washingtoniensis | reverse complement strand
TACGGGCGTCGCGAGTTAGTTAACACTAACTGCCGGCCACGAACAGGGCTGGGAGAGAACATTTTATTCAGAAGTAGGATCAGTTAGACGAGGTCCGTAAAGCAACCAAGCGATTGGGGAGCAGGGAATCTACAAACAACCGCGCGCTACGGAGGTCAGTGGATTTAGTAATACTTACAGTAATCAGTGATTGAAGGAAACTTAGTATATAACACGCAAAGAGAAAACAGTAAAGGAAGGCAATAAGTGAGAGAGGGCGACCGGACAAAGGCGGGACTACCCAGGCGAGCTTGGATAGATACTACAAATTGTGTACTTGGAAGCATACAATGACATTTTGTGCACATTTCAGTGATTATTAAAAAACTGTACCCACTGTGATATTTGGAGTAGTTCTATTCGTGGCGAAGAAATTCGTGAAATTGCAATGTGGTGAAAATTATCTTCTGTTGATCCAACCATATTTCGCCACGTAAAAGACAGCATGAAACATTGCTTAATAATGTATAAGAAGCATACTCCAATTTTGGTATTAGAATCACAAAGCACAGGATGGCACGTGTAATTGGTGTTGCTCGTGACATGCGAATTTACCATAAAATTTTGTATGTGCCATGCAAGCACAAAATTTAATTTTCAGAAGGCAAACACTAAACATTTTCCGTTCTAATTCTATAATTTGCTTCTTCCACCACCGGCCTGAAGAGGAATGTTCTAAAATGAGAACAGAATTAGAATGAAAAAAACAAAAAGTATGTTGCACCTCCTTTGGGGCTCGAACCCACGACCACCAGATTTGCAGTCTGGCCCTTTGAATTGCTGTTTCTTTCAATGGTCCGACTGAGCTACGGAGGCAAGATGAATCATATAGTCGACCACAAACATACCATTGTATATACTCTGCTACAAAATAACGCAGCATGTTGACAATGAGGTACCATTCATAACACATGTAGTGTGAGCGTAACATACATTACGTAAATGATTGACATGTTGCTAATATCCAATAGGTTTAGCACATGTACAATTGGTCTTAAATATATATGGACAAAAATTTGATACTTTTCATGGCTAAACTTGATAGAGATTTATTGTATTTCAAAGAGTCGAGATTATAAATTTCAAATTTCAAAGTGTAAGAGCATGATGGAATGTCATGGTTCCTCTAATCTTCCAACTATTCTGCCAACATACCGTCGTACTTCCAACATGAAAGAATATTTTACCTATATTCTTCATATGGTTGCAAAGAACTTCATTGATTTTAACTTGTCATAATCGTCAACTTCCACATACATATCATCATTCTGCTTGATGTTAAGACCAAATAGTCTTAAGTTACCTGGCCTTCTATTTATAGTAAGAAGCTTGAATGGATTATGAAATCTATCAAAAATAATTGTGGATTGTTATCACTTCCCGCGACTTTTAGATCATCAGCAATTTTGGCTACTATAAGCAACTACATTCCCTGATTCTCCTTTAGAAAATAGATGTGGAATATTTTTTGATATTGACAAACCATAGTCTAATAATACTTGGTCACTTTGATTTTTCCACATAGCATTGCTGTTTACTAAACCATATTTCGCAGTCGTTAATAACCACACATGCCGAGATTTACGTATGTACTCACGATGAGAACGAACGTATATGTCGCGTTTAGCGTTACCAGTTTGCAAAAATGCGGTGGTGCTAGAACATCATGCATAATTTGGTTAGCTCTTTATACCCTTTCGTTCTTTATACTTTTGTTAGGATTGAGAGATTTTGAAGTTGGAATGGATGCGTTGCATTTCTTCGATTCCTTCTTTATGACGGTTCATTAGTTGATGTGATGTTTGTCTACGATACTTTTGTTGCTAGTTTATACCATATATTTTCCACATATGTAATGCAATGCACTCCAGAAGATGAAGGTAGTGGTTACTAAAGGGTGTTCGGGTGCCCTCAAGTCCGATTAACTCATTTCAGGCGTTCCTCCTCTAGTAGGGGTTGTAGGGTTCAATCTTTATTTGTGGGAGTTCGGCGAATGTATCGCGCCGTTGAGTAGATCGGACGACTTGAGTCGGGAGAGCTTCGGAGGTTATTACACCGTATGACCAGAACAGACTCCTAGAGGGGGATGGATTGGGATGGGTATTAACCAGTGGAACAACGACGGATGATCCGATGACGCGCTCGTAAAGCGGTATTAGTTTGACGTTTATTGGGTGTGGTCGAGGGGCGCTGGTCCGGTACGTCGCTTGAAAGGCGATACGGACGTGACTTGCACGGTCAAGGTTGATGACTCACCGTAGCCGAAAGAGCTCTGTGATTGACAACGAAATACAAGTTTCGGGGTAGATTGAGACTCGAAGGGTGCCTGTCTTTATTAGAATTAATAAGGATGTGAGGTTCAAGTCCCTTTAAGTAGGATCTACCTGCCGCTCAAGCGACGGGTGGAGGATCGTACTGTAAATGTTGGACAGCAAGTTAGTGAATACTGTACACTGACATCGAAAAACAGGTGGCGGAGGGGTCAATTACTCGAACGCGGGAAAAGACGGAGGGCGTGATCTAACGACACACTAATGTCACGTTTTCGCGACCGGATATGACATTAGTCACTATTCGGTATGCGCACTGCAGGCGCGAAGTTTAATCTCAAAAATGTTTAACACGTGTTACAATGAATTTCACAACACGACCCCCTCTTAAAGAGCAAGACACCATGTGTCTGCCCAAAAAAGGTTGTGTTAACCATTACTTTATTCTAATCCTTGAAGTTGTTCTAGCGACTTCGGGTATGTCGACCGATTTTCCGCTCGTTCGCGTCTTGTTATCCTTTCCATCATTTGACCTTCGTTCATTACCGTAGTTTTTCCGTACGTTTTGTTACTAAATCAGCATGAGTGGCTTTGATGTTCCAACTGACCCTGTAGAGTCAGCAGTTACAACAACTTGAAAACTCGCAGGAAATGTTTAACGATTTTTTCTTTTTTGATTTCCTCTACTGGTATAGAGTTTGAAGGTGTTGATTATCCACTTAGTAGAGTGTTGAATTAATATTGAGGTTATGTTTTTATGCCTATCCACATTTTTCGTGTTAATTTCTCCGGCCTAAGGTTGTTATAGTAATTCGCAGAGTATGTGTTAGCCTTCATTCCCTCATAAATGAGTCGGTGGGCAGGGTTGGTACTACGAATTTTCATTCGGAATGGGTGCATACGAACTTAGTTCGGAAGATACCAACAGACTAATTGAATTTACGACTGATTACCCCACACGAGGTGTGGGGGTGAATGAACATAATATCAGATCGTGTCTGTGGCGTGAAAGATTTCCCAACCCATAATTGGGGAGTGTGGTCGTTTGTGAATGTAAATTCAGTAGTTGAAATTGTAGTTACGAATTTTAAATTTGGTAGTATTCGCTCCGATTGATTGGGTGAAGGCTATCATGTTGAAATGATGGAGCGACTCCCAAGGGAGGTAATGGTTTTTTATTGATGTGTGATGTCCTGCGCGGGAGGCGTAGTGTCTAAGCGCTATGAAGGAGCGGCAAAGATTGTCATTTCCAGATAAGCGTATCTGTTAGGTTGAAAAGCGCCAAGAGGAACGCCAGTCACCACTTCTCCCTCACGGGTGGGGTGTGTGTTGTTGTTGTCGTACGGATTGGAAGCCGGGAGGTAGGAAGTATGACGGACCGAATTTCGGTGGGATCAACCCGACGAAATCGGTGGGGTTGCATTGATTTGTGGCAGTAACGTCGGATTTGACGTGTGCGTGATGTTGACGGCGGATTGTGGATCGGAAATGTTGATGAACGACACGCAGGGCGTGAAAAGTTTGGCAACCATCAGACAGTGTGGGTTGCAAGAGGTTCTGTTGAGTGGCATCGTGTATTCCGTTACGGAAATGTTCCGTATTTGTTACCGCTCTCCATGTGGGAAGATATTGCGGTGTTGAAAACAAGTAATGTGAGCATGTTTGGTGTCGGACCGTGTCCCTAAGGTATGCGTTTGTTGTGTAGTTCGACTCCCGGTGGAAGTAAGAATGCTCTCTCGCCGATAGGGAGTGTTGTAATATCGTTACGGCGGTGTGTGTGATGTTGGGTTGGGGTCTGCGTCCGTTGCGGATGGTATGTTCGTCCGGCGTTGTCACCTTTGTTCTTATTTTGGAGCCATGCGATGCGTTGTATTCATTTCTCAATTTCTTGTGCACGTGTATCAAAAAACTTTTCGTTACACGTGTATTCCCATTTGAGCGTCTAAACAATAACGTCTATATTATCGATGTGAATGACATTGTAACATCCAGAATGGCGCTATCGTCCAACTAACATTGAAATCCAGGTCCAAATGTGTTTCCAGGAGCTGTTTTCACTTTTTTTTACTTTTTTCCTTTCAGTGGTGTGTGATATTGGGTTGGAGTCTGCGTCCGTTGCGGATGGTTTGTAAGTTCGGCGTTGTCTCCGTTGTAGTTATTTTGGCGCCATGCGGTGAGTTGTATTCATTTCGCAATTTCTTGTACACGTGGACCAAAAAACTCTTCTTTACACGTGTATTTTAAATTGCATATTTTGTCAGTGAACCATTCACTGTTTGATCCAATTGCATGTTTTTGCATTCGGTTGCTGGTCCCCGCCACCAAATTGGTGTCTGTCGGCCAATTTATGCTGGTTTCATCCCGCGATTGCGTTGTTTATGTTATTCGGCAACTCCATCCCCATCCGTTTATGGTAACTCCTTAGCATATTTCACGGGAGGTGCCTGATGGGCTCCCGGGTATCCTCTCCCGGCGGGTAGCCGTACTACCTAACTCTGTAAGTTGTTTCTCCTATTTCCGCACTCGGGTGCTTTTTATCAGTATTTGTTCCGTGGTCTACTATCCGTCCTATGATGTACTCCTCTGCTCCTGCAGACTGTTGGTCGTTGTTCTACTCATGTGTTTCTGGTTTCCTCGTTTGGGGTGGGTCGTCCTCGGCTTGTTCCAAGTTTTTGTCATCTTCTGTAGCGTTCTCAACTGAATATTCAATTACATCTTCGTTTTCACCCATATGGCTCGATTTGTTATTATTCGGCATTGGCCGTTGGACTTCTGAAGAGTTACAGTTAGTCCGGTTTGTTATCCCGCTGGGTGCGTCCCGAATGTTGGCGGCCACCGAAACTGGGTAGTCCTCCTAGTTTATCTCCTCGTCCGTCAGTGGGCGTATGGATTGTTGAATCTCTTCCAGGGTGCGTGGTTTGGGTGCCAAAACTACCCGTGATCTTGAAACTCTCTCAACCGAGCTGTCGGATCGTTCGATTACAATTGTATTTTCTGTTACATTATTAATCCTGTATGGGCAGTCTGCTACTGCAGCCAATTTCTGGTGGTGCTCCCGTTCATCCTGTCGTTCGACGAGTAGAAATACCAAGTCGTCTGGTAAGATTTTCTCTGTCTGTTATCTTAGTCGTTTGTCGTAAATTCGTTTATAAAGGGCTTGTGCCCGGTCAAGTTTCCCTTCGTTTTACGAAGGGCCATTTCCAACAATGTCTTCCAGGTATCCCTGGCCTCCTTTGGAGTTTGTGATCTTGACGCTTCCACATTTACCGCCAATGCTGGTGGTGGGCGTGAGCGTGACAAAAACAGCTCAAACGGTGCTAATTCTGTTGAGCTGTACGGCTGGAAAGTTTAGGCGTGCATTAGTGCACCGGTATATAGGTCCCAATCCTTGGGGTGATCACCCAAGTAGCTGCAGATTGCGGACTTGACGGTCCGATATTATATTTCGACTTTTCCATTTTTCTGGGCATGGTACGCCGAGGTAAAGACGTTGTGTACGTTCCATATCTGACACACGTCTTGAAAGAACTTTGCGGTGAAGAATCCTCGCTTATCAGAGATAAGTTCCTTCGGGAACCCGTAATTGAAGACCAACTCGTTCACGAAGTGCTTAGCCACTTCGGTTGCTTACAGACCCTTCATGGGTACATTCTTAGTTAGCTTTTTGAAGCGGTCTGATATTACCAGTATGTACTGGTTGTCGCATGAGCTCACCCAAGACGTCGATGGCGACCGACTCGAGTGGTGCCTCTCCCGGAAATAATTGAATTTCCATTGTGTTTATACGCAATTTAATGCAGTTACGGGCACAAGTTGAACATATCCGTTTCGTGGCGTAGCAATCAACTGCGCGTGCAGGAAAGAATGTGTGACATCGTATAGTCTGGTACAGTTCCATCCCTCCAGGTTGTCTGCCAAGTCTGGTTTAGTGATGTATATGCAATACTCTTGCTTTCAAGGCATGAGGAATAACTATTTGAGGTCCGTTTTTAGCTTTCCGGATGATTAACCCGTCGTCGTTGAAGCCGAATGCTAGAACCACCCCCTCTTCAAGCTTTTGTCGAATATTTTGGCAAAAGGGTCAGATTGTTGCGTAATGATCAACTCCTAGATGGATATTTGTTGAAAGAATTGGTCGGACGGTGTCGGAATCGGTAATGTTGGGAACGCAGCGCCGGCTGAGAAGTCTTCCAGGTCATCTGATCCAAATTTTCCATCGTCTTCCGACGTGTCCATTTGTACGTTATCAATCTACAGTAAAATGGTTTCCCGGGTGCTATTATCTTCTTCCGGAATGGTGAATGTTGTAATTTCTTCTTTTCCATCTTTTGTTGTTTTCGCGGATGTGTGAAGGCGTTACAACGCGTCGGCCTACGTGTTCGATTTCCCAGTCTTGTATTGTATGTGGAAATCTAAGTTGGCAAGTCGAAGCCGCCATCGCATAAGTATTCCTGATAGGTCAGTTATGGTAAGCAACTAGCCAAGCGCTGCATGGTCTGTGTACAAGGCGAACTTCTCGTAGAGAATGTATGTGCGGAGGATCTTGAGGGCCCATACGACAGCAAGGCACTCGCGTTCAGTTGCTGAACCCCCCTTCTCGGATTGGTTTGATGAACGAGATCAATATCCGATTGGTTTCCTTTCCCCATCCGGGTGGGTTTGCAATAGTGCACATCTTACTTGGTAGTTGCTTGCGTCCGTATCGACAGAATGCGGGAGGTTTAGTTGAGGTAACGCTAGTATCGGTGGGGTGCAAACGGCCTCTATCAAAGAGTGAAATGATTGAAGTTGTTCCTCATTCAATTCGAATGAGTCCGGGTTATTCTTCTTCAACAGCTCGTTAAGTTTTGACGCGGTGTTTGTGAAGCTTTATATGAACCGTCTGTAGACGTCGCAGAGTCCTAGGAAAGATCGTAATTCCGTCTTTTACGTCGGTGTTTTAGCTTTCCGGAGTGATTCCGTGTTTGTTCGCTCTATTTAAAGTTCTCCTGGTTTCATGACGGGACCGAGATACTCGACGGTACTCGTGAAGAAGTGGAATTTCTTGATTTTAAAGGTAACGCCGGCTGCTGCGAGGTAGGTTAGGATTTCATCCACATGCTTGATGTGTTCGTCTACCGACTTGGAGTATATAATAACATCGTCGAGGTATATGAGACAGGTCTGCCATTTGTAGTTGGTCAGTATGAGGACTAACGCGCATTGAAATGTCGCGGTAGCATTTGTGAGTACGAATGGCATTCGGTTGTATTGATACATGCCTGCGTGGTATACGAATGCAGTCTTTGGTTTATCGGCTGGCTTTATTGGCACTTGCCAATAGCCATAATATGCGTCTAAGGTTGTAAAGATCTTGGCATCCCCAAGTTAGTCAATATACGCGTCCATACGGGGAAGTGGGACACTGTCTTTTACGGAATCTTGTTTGAGCTTCCGGTAGTAGATCCAAAACCATATTTTACTGTCTCTCTTAAGCTCGAAAAGTACAGGCGCTGCCCATTCTGAATAGGCTGGTTCGATCACTCCAGATTTGAGCTGTTTCGTAACCTCGAATTGCACGAGTTCTCTAGTCTTTGGTCCTGCTCGATACAGTGGAGACTTGAACGGCCTTGTTCCGGATGTTAATTCGATGCTGTGTTCAGTCACGTTGATACTTCCCAACTTTCCAAGCCACATTGGGTCGTGCTTCTCTAAAATGGCCCTAATCTTGGCATGGTGCTCCTAGGGTACTTCGAGTGGTATGTCCCCCGACTTGGTCGGCGTTTCGTTTTGATCAAAATGTGACTCGCGTAAATCCGCGAGGTTTTTTTTGATTTATGTTGGATTTTTAGCGGATTTCAGTCGCTTCCGGAACAAGGAAGGTGTCTGTTTCGACTATCCTGACTCTGGCACTAGACCAATCATTTGGGCATGAGATATATTCGACTCGAAAAGCATGGTTGGGTGCAGACTTGCGGCGTTAGCAATATGTTGATTTAGGAGCCATGTCTTTGGGTGTTCTCCAAAGTTAGCAACTAATATCCGGAAATATTTTCCGCCTGTTACTTCAGCTATTCCTGCGCCCGCAAGACATAATTTGTTGTCATGAAGGCGTGATGTTAGTTCCACGAGGATTAATCCTTGGCTTTCTGTCGTGACTGGTATCCAGGTTTGTGTCCCCGGTCGAATTACCATTTTTTCTACCACGTATATTTTCTGTGAAGTCCTCCACTTCGCGGGTATGTATTCCTGTTCCTCCAGCAACCGCGGAGCGTCCAGGAGTCTTTTGTTCGGTTTCCTAACGACTGGTACTGTAGTGCCGTCATCGAGCTCGACTAACTACTTTCGCGGGCGGATGTCTTCGACATGCTTTTTACAGAAATCACAACTGAGGATGACCGATGTTTCCATTCGGTCAGCCACGTAAATGTCAACATCTCGGATTGTGACCCGAGTTGTGTGGCCAAATTTATCGTCCCCTCCATGTTAATGGGTATGTTGTTGGCGTCGCGTATATTAGTTGACTCTTTGAGGGGCTTGATGAACTTCTCTGACCCATATGATACGTCGGAGCATTTAATAAAACTGGAACCGGTACCGGTATCTAGGATAGCCGCGAGCCGTTGAGTTGAACGTAAAGATAGGCCTAAGTTGGCATAGACGCGATAATTGCGCCTAGCAAGTACAAAGATCGCGCCTTGCGTACTTTTGCGTGTAACTTTCCACCACTAACGATGAAGACAACCGAAAGTATTCTTTGATGAAGGCATTTCTGAAGTAATTGGGGTGACAGGGACAAAAGGGAACTTTTTGAAGGATCCGATGGATGGCTCAGAATTTTCTTTATTACGAAAGAATATGCTTCGGCAAGCCCCGTGTTAGTTTCCCTGGGCCTTTTCATCAATTTTGGTAGCTTCCCCTACGTTAATGTTGTTGTTTTCCTGGGGTACCATCGTGAGTTGGGCCATACGGCAGCTTTTCGTAGTTGACAATTACCTTCTCCATTTTGGAGTAATGATGCTGGCATTTCAGAGAAATTTGGTTGAGTTCGTAACATTGGTGACAAATCAATGGTTGTTGTTCTGATCATTTCGGTTGTTGAAAGTTCACCCCACGCGGTTGGGCGTTGAAGCACGTCCACCTAAATTGATGTATCCTTGTCTAACCGTATTTGCGTACAGGTTCGTTTCTTGGTTTTGTTCCTCTTCCACTAAAGTGGATGATAAGTCGTTGGTGTCCACAGATTCTTCTGGAGCTACCATTTTATATTCAGTCCCGACCACTTGGTGTTCGGTTGGTTCTTCCGCCAAGTGTACTTCGCGAGTTATTTTCGTTCCCCGAGTGAGTAACGTTGATGTCCGCGTTCCCATTTGAGGTGCCCTATACGCGTCGCCTTGGTCCTGGGCGTACTGGACCAGGCAGTCGAAATTCAAGACCTGACGGGGTTCATTTTTCCGGAATCGCGCAACGATGTTTCGAGTTGTTGATGTTAGTCCGTCCACGAAGAACGTCATCTTTTCCAACTATTCATGGACATTACCAAAGCGATACGCTGCGTCGTCCAACCTGGACTCGAAGTTTTGTTCGAATTCATTGATCAACTGCCGCGTTCGCGTAATGTATTCAACGCCTAGTGTATGGTTTCGGGCGTGGCGTACGTCCCCAACAATGATTGGAGTGCTTCTGGTCAGCAAGTAACACCTCCGAGCGAGCTCCGTTTCTTGTTGATTGGAATAGTTTAGCGAATTTTCCCGTAAGGAACTGAGGCAGAACCATGTAAGCCTGGGCCTCGGTCAGACCGAGTATGTCACATTCTTCTACCATTCTTCAAAGGAAGTCGAATACCAAGATTGGATCCTCGCCAAAAAGCGGGTGTTCTTTCATTGTCAGCTCCAGACCTTTGAGATATCTGCGTAACTCTTCAGTCGATGTACTGTCGCGTCGTTCGCTCACTTGCGACAAACGGTAATATCTGTACGACATCGACCAGTCGAAGGCCGGGTTGGATGGTTTGAACGAGGTCATTCCTCAGTGCTTTGGACATTTTTCACTTTCAAAGAACGGTACTGACAGATCTATCACATCCGAATCGAGACCCGTAGTTTCTTCATCCTCTTCCGACGAGGAGGATTCGTATTCGGCCAAACGGCGGGATCCGGCCGATGGGTTAGAATGGTGAGATAGAGCCTCTCTTTTTATCGAACGTGATGAATCACGGCGTAACATGGCAGCCCGTTGGGACGATAAGATTAGACGTTGGGGTGCGTCTTCCTGGCCCGAGATGGGATTGTTATTTTGTTGTTCAATCTCTACAAACGAGTGTTGTTGTTGCGATCAACCGCGCTCTAAAATCGCGTTGAAATCCCAACGTAAGAGTTTTACGGCATCTGCTACTGACTCCGTTGGATAATGTATCTTTCCGGTGAAAGATTGCTTAATGGTCGCCGAAAGCTCTTCGCGAAGATGTTTGAACAGCTCCTCAAATTCGGGCTTGCGGGTGAGCTCCTCTTCCAGACTTTTTTTTAAGTCTGTCATTTCATTTTGTAGGTCGGTAGATTCCTCACCGCAAATGCGCTGGATGGTTGCCTTATGCGGGAACTGACCATCAAGCGGTGCGGAAATCTCTGTAGATCCGGCTCTGGAAGCTGCGAGTGATTCATTACGCGAACCCGCGGGAAATATGCCGGTCACAGACCCTATCTTTCATAATCTGGGCTTCGGAATTCCCGTTTCATTTTTGCTCGTTTTGTTAAATGTTTATCAATTGCCACCTGAGATTCTAGGCTGGGAGACCAGATTTAGTTCAATTCACTCCAGAAATGGAGGTAGTGGTCACTAAAGGTTTTTTGTGTGTTCAGGTGCCCTTATGTCCGAGTTACTCGTTTCAGACGTTGCACTACTTCACCAGTAGTAGGGTAGTTATGGTTTGCATCGTTATTGGTGGCGGTTCGGCGAGTGTATCTCGCCTTTGAGTAGATCAGACGACGTGAGTCGGGAGAGCTGCGGAGTTTATCACCCCGTATGACCAGAACAGACTCCTCGATGATGGATGAATTGGGATGGGTATTAACCGGTGTAGCAACGAAGTATGATCCGATGACGCGCTCGTAAAGAGGTGAGAATTTGACGTTGAATAGGTGCGGTCGAGGGGCGCCGGTTCGGTACGTCACTTGTAAGGCGATGTGGACGTGACTTGCACGGTCAAGGTTGATGACTTACCGTAGCCGAAAGAGCTCTGTGATTGACAACGAAATGAGGTTTCGGGGGGTAGGTTCAGACTCGAAGGGTGCTTGTCTTTGTTAAGAATTAAAAAGGATGTGAGGTCCAAGTCCCTTTAAATAGGATCCATTTGCCGCCAAAGCGACGAGTGGAGAATCATACTGCAAAATTCACAGTTAAGAGAGACTTTGTATTGTAACGGGCTGGTTTGGCCCAATTGGCCCAACAAAGAGAAATGCAACATTTTGTCATAGGCGAAACCCCATACGCTCGTGATGTGTATTGTAGATTTCTGTAATCAAGGGGGATATGCATGAAACGGGGTTAAAAATAAAAAAGGAACACGAATATGTAGAAACTAAAAGGACAAAAGAGTTTTGATGCGTGACACTAATTTCTGTGTGACGGCTGACAATTATACAACTTCAGTTGTATAATTGGATGATGTTTATAGAATAAAATTGGAAAAAAAACCTATGATTATTGTGATAGAGATTTTTGGATAAGTGAAATCACTAAAACTTTGACTATCGGGGCAAATTGTTTTATGAACTATGGTGCGAGTTGACTTTTACTCAATTTTTTATTTCATTTATCGTCTAAATCGGCGATTTAGTGACCGATGTTTCACTATTATTTTAAATGAAAGTAATTAAAAATTAAGAAATATATGAGGATGACATTTGGACGAATGACAAGTGTGTAATTGCTTGTACGGCGCCGTCTTTATTCTGCAACAGAAAACTTTTTCTACCGTTCGTTCATTTCATTCTCATAAGGAACGAATTTTTTCATTGTGAACTACCGTTGTCTACAACGAAAGAAAAAAAAGCAAAAAAATGAGCACATGCGCCACAGCTTTTGGCGCTCCTACAAATCAATTGTCTACACCTCCACGAATGGATGGGAATGGGATGGACGGAATGGGGGCTGAGGGGCTGGACACATCAGTTTTAATTGAGCAACATGCACAATCATCACGTGGCAATCATAGTAGTGATTATAATTTACAACATGACAACAACGTCGAAGAAACATCAGTAACGGACATTTCGAAGCGACGAATACGATTTACAAATGTATTGGGCATCATGTTATTGAAAGATGTAATTGCTACAGATGCACACTTGTCAGGACATGGCGAGACTCGAGCAAATTTTTTGGAAGCTCTTAAAACATTTAAAACTACAGCACCTTCTACTTTATTCACTGGAGTTGGACAACCAAAACTTGGAAAAGTTTAAACGATAGATATATGAAAATAATTTCTGATCACCGCACTACTGTAATACGTAATCAACATGCTAGCGGCATTTTAGAGGTTAGAGGAGAAAGAGAAGTCATCTTAGATGATATAATGCCAGTATTTGAAGAAAAAGAGAAGAAAAGAAGTACCGAATGGGACGAAAAAACGGGTTTAGATGAAAGACTTTGGGTGAGTGGGGAAAATATTAGAGATCACGCAATGAATCATATTGGAGGGTCAATCGTACATCTAACAGACATATAGTCGTGCCGCAAGAGAAAATCGTCTGAAGATTCGGACAATGAAGATACTGAAGTAATGGCATGTCATGTGAGACGGCAGGAAGAACAAGCAGAAAAACGTTATAAAATTGAATATGATCTTTTTGTCTTAGAAAAAATGAGATCAGAAAGAGAGGAAAACAGAAATAAAAATAAGATGGAAAGGGCATCTAGAATGTAATAAATGCAGCAAAAGCGCCTACAGTTAGATTCTGATCGCCTTTCCATGGACATGTGTAGACTGGAGCTGGACATAGAGGAAAGAAGAGCTGCGATGAAAGAACGGATGGCAACAATACAAGAAAGAAATCAGAATAGCATTTCATTTGCAGCAATTGCAAAAACTTTTACGTAGTTTTGCTAACTATTCAGGGTTCTCGCTATTATTTAAGTCAAGTTAATGTATGTCTGTAAGTCTGGTGGGGGAGATTGAAAGTAATTTTGGACTTGGCCTCCATGGCCAAGGCAAATTTTAAAATTCCAAAGTAATTCTGATGCTTTAAACATCTACTGATACTTGTCGTACTTTTAGCATTCTTTTATAGTCTTTACTAGCCCACATTTTCTTGATGTCCTTATATGACCACTCAACTGCAACACGGGCACCATTCTTTTCAACGTTATAAGTTTGTTTCTGAGCCATGGCTGTTTCTCTGGGATATTCAATTTGCATCAAGTGACGCATTACATACGCTGCGTCCCCAAAGATGCAATATTTTGTTACTTCTATTTCTAATTTTTCCCTTCAGTGCGTTTCAAGATCACTTTCCCTATAACATTTTAGGCCGTGACGTCATTCTACTTCCGGACCATACAAATAAAAAATAAGCCCATCGGGTGTGCATATCGTTTGATAAATCAAACAGAGGTATCTCTTATGACCGCTGTAACAAGAAAGTTGATTTGATT